>JAZHYW010057852.1:0-67049 GCA_037355805.1 Ixodes ricinus
GGTGATCTGCTGGCCAAAATCATTCCTTTCTGCTTGCGCCAGTCCCACACGCAAGTTTCTGAACACGCAGCACTTAAGTGATGCGCCCCTATTTCCATCGCTTTTTTGTGCACAATACGTATCATATTTCTTACTGAATCAGCGTGTGGTGAACGCGGCATGTCTTTGCAGTGGAGCCTCCATGCTGATACCAATGCAAGAAACACACGACTACGTTAAGCGCTGGCTATCTCAGTGCGTAATGGAGCGCGTAGCGACCGTTTTGAAATGTCGATGGCGATGGTAGCGCGGTTTGGGTCGTACTCGATTCTAGCGTCTCCATTTTTGGACTATTTCCCCCGGAAAAAAAGGTGCACACTAGATTAAAATGGGGAATGCGGTACTTTCGGAACCCACTCCTTCCAATTGCCTGCTCCAAGTGTTCTACGTGCACCTTGTGCCGATTGTACCGTGCACGATTGGGGTGCTCAACTGTCTGCAATCTATCCTACAAGGGTATTCTTGTGTCAGGACTGAAGATATTTCGTGCATTCACTGGACACTAAACCCTTATATTGAAGTCAGTGGGACAGCAAAAGAATTCTATAGAGGATGCCGATGCGTTCACAGGCCTGTCAGTGCATCGGCATCAGTGAAAAAATAGAGGGCAAAGAAAACTGTATTCTATCCTCTTGTCACCCCCATCGCCATTCCTTTTTTTTTTGTTTGCTTGTTTGCCTTGGTGGAAGAAAAGGAAAAAAAACGCGTGGGTCTTGCGTGCATGCGCAGAGACTTGCATGCTGACAACGCGCGTAATAAGCCTCGCCAGCCGTCAAATGCACTTAAAATAATTTGGCTGAGCGTATACTGCATTTCGGTCGGGACTGCGTCGAACTTGAATAAAAATTCAAATAAAGCAATTTTATTGTAACGAGGGACTACTGTATTTTTATATTCTTTGAAGGAGACCGAGAACAAGAGAGAAACAGTCTTTGCAGCATTGCCTGTACAGCTGGATGTTGAAAGACTGTTTCTGTGGCAAGGTTCTCTTTATGGAAAGCTCTTGGTGGTAATTTTCTCAATGTGAGGTCACGTTCAGTTCATGCATTTGAGAAGGTTCGAACTCATGCCTGCGTCTTCATCAAATTCATGTGTGCATTCCTCCTTCTCATCTGCTTGACTGTGCTGTCGCGACAGTTTTAACGTGAAATGCTCCTTGGCCAGGTGTTTGGCGTTTCGTGACGCCCAAAAGTGAAGCCCGCATAAAAGCGTGGCCGCAAGGCTCAACCGTGTTTGGCTTTGAAGGGGGGGAAAGCGGCCATTGCAGAAAAAAAGTGTTTGCACCAAATGGGAATCAAACTCTGTCCATTTAGATTATCTACCAAGTGTCTTTCCAGTTGCCTCGAGTTGAGGTGCCACTTGGCATCCTGTCACACGTTTTTTAGCCACGGGTTAGCACCGTTATCTCCAGTCCTAGGAATTGCTAGTAAACCATTCCATTAGGGTCATAGCAGAGAGGGTAATAGAGAGGAAGAATGCCCTCTCCCTCTCACCCCGCATGTCGTCTGCTCTGCCGAGTGGGCAGTACCTGGCATCCGGCTGGCATGCAAACTCTGTTTAAAATCGCGTCATTTTGGAAATTTCAAGCGCAGATGCACAGATTTTGGTATGCCAGTTGTCGTGTAATACTATGCTAGATAAAAAGACAAACAGGGTCCAATTGCGCTGTTACCTGCATGAAAATAAAAACAAATAGGGAAAACTGTGTCGGATTGGCTGCGTCTCTCCGGCGAAAAGTAAATCCGGTTGCTGTACATTTTTTACTATACAAAGTTTGTACTGGTGTAGGCCTTTAGCGACCATGAGTGGAAGTCTGAAATGAAAATAAAACGTGCTCTCCTGCCGCAATACACGCAGTAGTTGAGGGTAGTACTGCCGGCTGACTCAACTGCTATTTAAGTAACGGAAAAAGATATGCTAGTTGATCATTTACCGAAATAGAACAGCAGAGAGCTATAGGCTGATTTTGGAGTAGCCATAACTATTCTAAGAATGCGAACCACTTCACAACGGCAGCCACGAGCGAGAGTTCGATGTTCCGTACAGCCCGCCGGTACAGCTCAAAGATGGAGAATGGCAACCTCCCGGTTTGTCGTCTGCTAGCGGAGTGGGGCGCGTGCCCTCTCTCGTTTTACCCCGCCGAACCAAGCCGAACCTGCTGAATTTCCCAGATGTATGGAGAGGGCGCTGCTGTCGAACAAAATGGTGCCGCCCAGAGAGCGCTAATTTGAATGGTCTATAGAGTGTACATGCCACATGTTAAGCCAGTTGCTAAACTGACCAATGAAGAGCGTCGAGTGCATAGACGCCATCACGTGCAACACAATTTTTTTATGCATTTTGTTTTATCTACATAGCATTGTTAGAATTTGTCGCCATTAAAACTACGCTTGTTTGGCCCTCTTCATCTACTGGCTCTTCGACACACTTCTCAAACACGTCGCCCTCTCGGCACTTCCGGAAAGATATTGTTGATGAAGGTCCTGGCAAGCAGCACTGAGCTTGGGACAGGTCGGGAGGATGTACCAAAATAGGATGGTTTAATGACGCGGAATGGACTTGTGCAGCACTGCCTCCTTCGTCTTAAACTGCCTTTCCCTAACATTATCATCTGCGAACGTTTGTTGTTAAATTAAAACTAAGCATTCCCATCGGCGTCCAGTTCAAACAAAGTTACACGACCCCTAAAGAGGTGAGCCAGCAGCCCATGTCGTGGAAAGCAATTCATCACCACTGCACCTGGCAAAGACTTCACAGGGTCTCTAATGTTATCCCTAAGACTACTTGAAGGCGAAAGCTCAAGCACTGATGCATTAGACAGACACGATTTACTTCGTTTCGCTCGTTACTTCTTTTTTTCTCATAGTCACTTTAATTAGCCCAGCTTACCGTGGCTGAGTCATCCCTCTTCACCGTGCTGATCTGTCCCTCTTACCGTGCTGAGTGTTCCTCTCAATGTGCTGAGTCGTTTCCTCTCAATAGTGCTGAGTCGTCCCTCTCAATGTGATCATCCCTCTCGATGTGCCGATCATCACTTAATTCGCTTAGTCATCCACTTAGTCGTGATGTCCATAGTCACGTAGTCATCCACTCAATTGGGCCTAGTCATCCACTCAATTCGCTTTAGTCATCCTCTTAATTCACTTTAATTCCTCTCAAATGTTTAGCCTTTGCTCTTAATTAGCCTGTTGTCCTTCCCTATTGGTTTGAACTACTCCTCTCATCAATTACTCTTAATTAGCCTGTTGTCGTTCACTATTAGGTTAAATGCTCACTATCAGTGCTCTTAATTTGCCTGATGCAACCCACTTATAACGATAATGAGAAAACCCAGAATTTCCAATCGTATATACCCGAGTGCTCCGTTGTGGTCTGGACTAGAAACTGATCATTTCCAGTCTCGAAATTCTAAAAACTGATCGTTATAAGCGGTACATCGTCATATGTGGTATTGTTTGTGGGAATAAAAGGGTCGATTAGCGTTACCTTTCACGTCCGGACACCGGCGCTCAAAGGGGAATCCACGCCCGTCCCACCGTGCGGCCGACGGCTACTACCCAGCGAGGGCGGTCGCCGCGCCGGGTCCGGCCAACGCCATGCCAACAGCGCATGATCCCGGTATCCAACTGCGTTTATTGAGTACCAGGGGTCCCCAACAAGACACTGCGGTCAAGCGAGCCGTGGACACAGTGTGCCCGTACTTTCGCCGGCGTGAAGGCCAAAGGGGTGACTTGCGAGCGGAGTCATCGCCGGTCGGGCGAGTTCATGCCGCTACCCGTCGGCCGCAGGAGTTCGGGGCCAGGGCTCTCGGCAAACGGACGTCCACAGGTAGTGGGGACGCCGACTGTCAGAGCCAGGGGAATCGCTAGTGCTGAGTCATCGCCGGTCGGACGAGCTCACGCCGCGCGACTCAACCTGTCACCCGGAGTCCAATCCAGGACTCCCCGACCACACGGCCGTCCACTCGGAGGGCAGGCCCGACTCTCCCCTGCGCGATCTCCCTGGTCCGCCCGAAACGGAGACGCGCGGAGGAGTGCGAGAGAGTAGGCCAGCAAGGTGCGCGCACTCTCCATCACGATTCGGTACGAGCCAGGTCGAAGCCAGGCAACTCCGGCCGGCATGTCCGCGGCTTACGCCTTCTTGGGGGAGGGGAACCAGTGGCTCCACACGTTGTACGTGGGTTGCACTGTAGTCATCCTCTTAATTTGCTTTGTCACCCTGTTTAATTTCATTGCCTCTAATTCGCCTGAGTGGTCACATAAACGTTTTGGTACCTTCCGTGTCTTCGCTGATGTGTTTTCGCTCGAGGACTTTGAAGATCGACTGAACGGTGAGACATATAAGGCTTTCGCGTCAATAATCTGGCACGCTGTTTTCTCTTCCAGAAACCGTCCCGCCTGGTCAACAGGCAGTACCACCCGTCCCCCAGCGTCGACCAGCTGTCCGCCCCCGTCTCTGCCGCGAGTCCTCTCCCCAGGGAAACGAGGCGCGTCGAAGACTACTACGGAGAGCAGAAGGCAAGTGTCGGGTTTTTTTTTTGGCTTTAATGTAATCGACAGAGACTTCGGTCGGAGTTTTTGTCATTTTAAAACGAGAACACATATTGTAATAACTGTATCTTCCGAACTATAAGTTGCGCCCTTGTATAAGTCACACTTTCGTATACTGAGCCGTTATCGCAGAAAAGTTGGCATATAAGTAACACTTTTGTATCAGTCGCACCACTTTGCATGGTTCACGCAATGAATTTTTTTCTTTACGCGCATTGGTATCGTGAAATCGGAGTTTCTTGCAATCGGCTAATTCACACGTAGCGTTTGACGCGCAACAAATTTGCGGTTTCGACTAGCAAGAAATGTCCATAGCACGGCACTGCCTGGCAAAGGCAATCGAGTGTTTCGCGGCAAAAGGACGTAAAACATGCAGAATGAAGAAGCTAGACTTCTTTATTCGAGAGTACACATGCTGAGCGAACAAAAGTTTTACGTGCCAGACACCTATGAAGCAAGCTTTGGACCACTAGGCCCAGCCTAGGCCAAGTCTCGGAAACAACACGAGCATCAACGCACAGGCAGATGATAAATCTTGACACACTTGTTTTGGGCACTGCCAAAAAGATCGGCTACAGCCGCAATCCTTTTACATGTAGCAACACAACTGGAGCATGGCAGAGAAAAGCTTCTTGTCAAAAGAAAACTAAGAAAGACGTGAGAAACTTTTGTACAATGCGGGTATACCAGCCCACTTACCTTTCAGTGTTACTGGACTAAAGCAAAGAATACGGAACCATGGCTGAATTAGGCAACGTCGATCATATGCTGTAAAGTTTTATTCTCACTGCCTTGCCTATCTACATTGAGCCGCTTCAGGGAAACCGTCAAATTCCTCGCTTTCCAAGTCAGTTATGAAAAGTGTAGAAGAGTGTGGCGACAGCAGTGCCTCTTGGAAGGTTCTCGGGGTTTATTGCGGCCCCAGGGTTTTAGGTTACGGGGCAAGTAGGAGCCGCTTCTCGCTGTTTCAAGGACAACTACAAAGGTGTCTACAAGCCCTGGAAAGAGTCAGTGGAATGCAAAGGGGAAGAGTGCAATCAACTTTGTAGTCCAGAGGCATGACTGGGCAGGTTTTCCCATCTTTATATTGTGCCACTTGAAGACAGCCTTCCAACACCACCAGAAAGCAAAGCGAAATTGGACATTGCGAATGTTTGTGCAGCGAAAGGTTGGTGTGTCTGGGTAGTGGCAACACTGGTTTGATTCCACTATAGGGTAGGAGTTTGATTGGCACTGCACACTGGCATCTCATTGATAATAGGGAGTTTGTACCACATTAACGCGATGGCGTGAAGGAACTAGTCTCGCAGAAAAGCTGGCGCTGATGGCGGAGACGAAAAACTGTGGACGAAAATCTTGATTAATTGACAGGGTCACGACGTCACAGCCACATGAGCTCACAGGAATTTCAAACGACCAACAATGACTCACGTGACGTCGCGTGTGGAATGAAAGTGATTAACAAACATGACATGTAATGCATATTAAAGGTCACTGCATGTCTCAAATGATTTCACTTTATATGCGTAATTCATTTGCCTTAAAGAAAAAATTTGAAGAATTTTAGGCAGATTCAAACCACTACCCACCGGTTGCAAGCCAGACGCGCTAGTGACTCCGCCTTGATGTTTTCCGCACTTCCTGCTCAGTAGGCGGGAAGAGCATGAGAGGCGAATGAGAAGGTAAGATGCGAACGGGGCCCGATAACGCTATGGCATTTCTCGCTCTTAAAGGCGAAGCTCCAAGCGCTTTCCAAGTTTTGGTTTCCACTACTCAGCAGCGCTCGGCGCACCCTGCTACGCCAGTGGTTTCTCCAAGCATGGACGTGTTGGGGACCTCGCGGAGTGCCTGCCAGAAGTGATGGGGGACTCCATGCACGGGGGAAAGGGGGTGGGTAAGGGGTATAAAATAGGGCGAGTAATTGCGCTGTGAAAAGAGCTTCTGTTACTGTTATAGACAGATGTTGACAGGGGGGATTATGAACAAGAGAGTGAAAAAATAAAAAAGAATGGCGTTTACAATTCTCTGTAATGCCGAGATTAGAGTGCAGCTCTTGGGGAGGAGGGGGGAGGGGGTACGGAGGGGGGGGTATGCCCTCCTTGCCCTCCATACCCACTCCCCTCACACTCTCCTGCTCCCCTTCCGTTGAGGGAAACCTTTATTAAATTTCCCGTTAAACTAAGGAAAAATTTCCTACTAAATTTAGCGGGAAATTTGCCAACATTTCCTTGCTAAGTTTAGTGGGAAATTTGTCAGAAAAGTTTCCCGCTAAATTTAGCGGGGAAACTGAATTTCTGTGTTGAGGTCACGTGACGCTCAATTTCCCAGCGAAACTTAAAGAGTAAAAATTCTCTACCAAAGTTTTCCGCTAAAAATTAGCAAAACATTCTAAAAGGTAAGCGGGGGAAAATTTTACCTTCGATGACGTCACACGTGATGGCACGGGCGGCAAAATTTTTACCGTACTCATATTTTGCACAAAAAGTTTCCGCTGAATTTGTCGGAAAATCGTTTCGGCCTAAGTCTATGGAAAAATTTCCCCACTACATTTAGTGAAAAAATTTCTCGCTGAATTTAGTTAAACATTGTTTTCCCACCAAATTTAGTGGGAAGATTTTACCCTCGTGAAGTCTCGTGTCGTCATGTGGATACCCTGGTGACCCACGTGACCCAATTTACCCGTGACATTACGGAAACATCCGGCTATGCAACGCATGGTTACGCCTACGCCGACGTTACTCAACCCCGGAAATGGGCGCCTGAGAGCTGCGCTCTAAAATAACTATTCCCTTGTGTGCTCCTGCGTAAACATAATACTTAAAGCCGATTTAAAAAAAAAAAAAAATTAATAGGACAATTGTTTAATGTTAATTGCTTAAGTAAAAATAATACTTAATGAAGATAAACTGGCCACAACCAAGGGACAGGACCCGGATCGGCGGCTTTTATTTATTCTCAAATGTATCTTCTCTTAAAAACCGTCCTGCTCCCCCCCCTTCCCCCGTCTTCACGCTTTTTTTGGTCTTGATGTTGCTTACTTCTCTGGTGGGAAAAGCGCTCAAAGATGTAGGACCAGGACAAAGAACACACATACAGGCCGTTAGACTTAGAACCGAAATTTTTACTGCTCTACAAAAAAGAGAAATGAACACGAAAGGATGAGGGGAAGAGAACATAGAAAGTAAACCGATAACATCCGGGCATCAGCCACGCCTACACGGTCTCACGTATCTGCCACATCTTTGTCGAAATCTACGTCTTGACCTGACCAGGTAGATTTGGGGTGGGCTTCAGGACCCCCAGCGGGTCCCATTCGAGAAGCACTTCACTACGTCATCTATGCAGACGAAGCTAGCGGCATAAAGTGTGCTCCAGTGGGTGTGCTTCTTCACTGTAACGAAGACTACTAACTTTTGTCCACTAGTACTAATGCGAACAAACAGAAAGTGAATTTGACGTAAAACTGACCAGCCATTTGAGATCGGCATGCTATTTATTGTGGCATTTTTAACAGCTGCAGTGGGGTTATAAACTGTGCTGTATGACCAGGGTGTCAGCGACTGGAAAACCGGGAATTGTTAGGAATTTCATTTACCGGGAAAGATCGGGGAACTGTCGGGATATTGTCAAAGCAAGCCCAGTCAGAAAAATGAGCCGGAGACGCGCGTTGAGTGCCCTGAGCAAAGAGTTGGGATTTGGGGCAGAAAATATGCACTAAATTCGTGCTTAGGCGGAGCGCGGCTCGCTCACCCAATGTACAGTGTGCTGCCCGATGCGAAGGGAACAGCCGACAAATCCAGTCCAAGCCTTGATTGGACTGGCTTGAGGGCACAGCACTAGACTGACGAATTAGAGCTCCTAGATTTAGTAACAAATGGAGCCACAGACCCCAATTCAATCCAAGCCTTAAGCCGAAAGTATCCGAAAGTGTGCGTCTGAACTGCCAAGAATTCTTTTCATGCTGCTTCGGAGCTGTTACAAAATGCAATTTGTTTTTATACAAATATGCTTTAAAAGTGTTTGTTTCCAAACCTGTGACTGACAAGACCACCGCTGGGTATTGCCACATTCTGCATCTGGCCGACATAACACGTCCAACATCTGGGGCAGACAGATACCTTTCAGCCGGGGATGCTCTCGCGGAGCTTCCGTTTCAGGATGGCACTGGAGCAAACAACAGGTTGCAAATTGCAAGGTGCCTGGTGAGCTAAGAAAGCCAAAATAATTTCTGCGTGGTCGATTGCAATAGCTGACGACATAACAAAAACTCACTCAATAGTACGGAGATTTGTGACTTTTTAGCAAGGCTTTGGGAGACTGAGCGTCGTGCAACTCGATTGCAACTTGTGCATTGTTGTGAGTGGCGCTTTTCACCTTGCAGTTTGCGTTGTGCAGTCTGCTTTGCGCTTTATACTGTGGCTGAGTAATATGACATTTTCTCGACCAATAGGGTGAACATCGTTGTGGGAACCAGCCTGCTTCTGTTACAGATGCTCCTTGGGGCAACCTCCAGCTTCCCGCTCTTTAAACTTTCATACAACAAATCCACTAGTGCGACAACCACAGTTTGCATCACAGTGGAGGTTTATTGCGGCAAGTCGGGCTATGTACTCTCTTTGGAATGATTGTCCTGCTCTGGACATTATGGTTGTTCCTTGCGCTGTCAAGTGCTCCTGCTTTACTGCCCTCGTCTCGCCAGTGTCGACTTTTGTGGAGTTACTGGATGCTGGTGTGTGGTGAAACTCTCTTAATCTCTCCTTTCAGGGGCCCGCTGTTGTACGTAATATTGGAAGCTACAAAACAAGTAAGTGCAGTTGTTTCTGTTCATGGCTCCTCATCGTCTGCCTTCCTGTCTTTTACTGCAGCTCTATTTATTTTTCACTGTTTATTTAGAAGGCCTTCAGATGCACCTATTCTTTAAAAGAAGTCTCTCAAGCAGTCAAAAAGCAGTGCTGCACCATATAAAATTCTGATCACCTTGTTCTGTTTTGCATGCAGACATTGCTTCTCACATCTTCATTTTCTAAATGCGAGAGCACATTGATTGGCCTGTTTGATATGAAAGGGATTGTTTATGAGTAGATCAGTCCCAGGGGTGCAGTGATGAACCAGCATTATTGTATTGAGGTCCTTGTGTGTCCAATCCTACATTTCTAACAAGGTGGCGCACTCAGGTCTGGCATGCAAGCCCACACACACCTTTTGTGGGATGTTTGACTTAAAAGTATCTTGGCAGTGAACCTCCACCCTAATATTCCACCAACTTCGTGCCCTGTAACTTCTTGTTCCCCACAATAAAGATGCACTTGCAGTGGGAAAGGTCAAAGAAAAATTGCGTGAGGTGCTAACCAGTGTGGCTAAATCTGAGATTTTAAGGTACTTCTAAGGGAGGGGAAAGGGCCGGGGTTGCCGTATAAACTCCTGACGGTATTATTGTAATGTGCCAAAAGGTAACCCACGCTTATTTTTGGCACAATTTTCTTTTAAAAGGCCTAAAGATCCATTTTTAGTAGATGCAGTGTCCTAGACAATGGTGTTATCGGTGAAAACGGGGTTAGTTAGGCACGGCGTGAGATAGGCGAACATAGCTGACTGGGAAGTACAGTCGTGTTTGCCTCATTGCCCTTACTAAGATAAGTTTGCCAAATCACACGATCTAAAAATAGCATTTTTTTTCCCAAGGTTTCTTTATTGCACATTGAAGTTGGCCCAGTCCTTAGTTTCATTAATATTGCCGTCAATTTTATGTGGGCTATCTCGGGATATTGCGGTGCTTGAAAGGAGACAAAAGAACTCGGAAAGTGGCGGTAATCTAGCTCACTTTTCCTGTAAATTCCGGGAACTTTGGGATATACCCCTTGTCATACCCTATAAATTTTATAGAAATTGAACTGGCATCTCTTCAGTTAATTTTGTGGGCCATATTCCTCTTAGTAATCTCGTTGTGTCGTCTTTCTTTGGTGGTACCTTCATGATTACGAGCTAGCTTGCCAATTCAACACTGCCTTTGTGATTCAGTAGTAACCAGCTCGCTTGCTCCTCTGACATGAGTGTGGCAGGGCGAAGACAAGGCCCACCTTATCTTTCTTAGCGCCATAGAACAAGCCCCTCGTTGTTTTAGGTCTCAAGTGCTCCCTCATTAGCACACTTCCTTCCGCAAATCATCATGACTGGATCTCGCGCTTTCTGGCAAAGTAGATAAACAGGTGCGACACATAGCCGAAAATATGGTAACATACTCAAGAATTATTGGGTTATGATTGGCTGTTCCGTCGAATGCAGCTTTGGTGGGCGCACAAGAGTGCTCCATGGGAGAGGAGGACTTTCCCGCCCTGGGGGATTCCATGCGGACTCCTGCCTGGGGCAAGCCCAACAGGGTCGGCGACGCCGCGGGTGTAGGCCGAAAGGTGGCCCGACAAACGCTCCAGCTTCTGTGGGAGACTCCGGTGAGTTGGGCTGATCTCTGTTTGTTGGCCTCAGTCGCGCTACAGCCGAATCCTGCTGGAGCGAATGCCGCTTCAACAAAATTTCCAGTAAAGTATTTTCCGTTCCCCGTTCGTTATTCGTATAAGATAGTGCGTATAAAGCCTTCAGAACCAACAACTTTTTAAATGCCGCTTCACTGCAAAGCCCCAAAACATCACTTGTACAACGATATCTCTAACGGATGGCCGTATTTTTTTGGAAAAGAAGTGCGTGATTGAACACGGCCGACGAGGCATGTGACGTCACGATTCTCATTCCCTCTCCTCCCCTTCGCTTACCCTCGAGCTGGTGAACCGAAGCGAGGAGGAGAGAAACGAGGCTGCTTCCCCTCATTCTCAACTGTTACAAGAGGATCGTGACCTTAGATTCCTCGCTTGATCACGCCCTTCTTTTCCGAAAATACGGCCATCTGTTTGAGACATCGATGTATGAGTGATGTTTTGGAGTTCGTTGCGTCCCGTTCATCGCTCCTGCAGCCCTTATTTTTGCGAAACCCAAATTTCGGTTCAGCATCCCTTTTGAGTGAGATAGAATGTACAGGGTGTATTTTATTAGGCTTTACAGAGTTGTTTTAACAAAGCCACAAAGCTACACTGATTCGGTTTGTGCAGGTGAGTTATGCGGCCAGGGGCATATAATATAGGAGGAGAATCGTGGCAATAAGTCGGTTAATTAACGGAGGTTTGTTAAATACCTTTAGTGGAAATGTGTTGTGTTCGAGTGTTGTGCAACCGTTTCAAATCACACTCTACTGCAAAGTCCCGTACACGAAGTCACTTTGTCTTGTTGCAGAGGCCCGCATGATTAAACCCAGGTCTGTCTCTGCAGAATATCCTGGATGGGCAAAATTAAATTAAAGTCTCAACTAAGTAGCATTGAAATCAAATTGCACAACGCATCACTCTAGAGTCTAGACGACCTAAATATGCCACCTTCATCCTTAGAAACTCGGGTGGCAGCTCTTACAAATTTAGAGGCAGTCGTGACAAAGTGCAAAAGAGCTGCGAAAACCAACAGAATGTCACGCAGTCCCCCCAACCCCCCCCCCGGCCCCCACGAAATCGTCCATTTTGCTGGGGCCCCCTCTCCCCCTTCCCCCTCATACAGCATTTTGTCATGGGTGCCCCCCCCCCGAAACGAAATCGTGGCTACGTGCCTGGCATAAATATAGGTGCAAAACTGCAAATTTTAGAAGTTAATTTTTTTTTTCAAAACCAGTGTGCCAGTGGAACAAATTACCTTCTCCTGTTGTCTCAGTTTTATCAAACGATGCTTTTATACTGCTTTAGAAACGGTGGGCTCATTTGATTGATACGATTGCGTAAACGATAAATCCCAGGAAGAATTTAACGCAGTATTTTACGATTATTTTAGGGGCGAAGCTCCTTAGGGTCTAGTTGTGTCCGTCCGTCCAACGTCTAGGTGCTCCTGCTCGTGAGCTCACGTGCTCACAAGCAAAAAAAAAAAAAATGATGAAAAGAGAAATGTTTGTGCAGGTGACAGGATTTGAACCTGTGCGGGGAGACCCCAATAGATCTCTAGACCATCGCCTTAACCACTCGCCCACGACTGCGAGACGAGTAGGGAGCTCCGAGGTGTGGTGGTAACTCAAGAGCTGGGGATGCCATGAATGAAACGTTGCATGTAGCCGCTCAACGTCTATACAGGAGAGGGCGCTGCGGTCAAATGCTCAAATGCGTATATAACCATGTTCCATACCACACATTCTCTTTCTGATATGAATGAAAACGAACGAAAGGCTCGGCATGCTGCGGCTCAGCGTCTACGCAGACAAGCACCACCAGGGCTTCGCCCCAATCAACATCATTCACCACGTGGAGATGCGGTCAATTCTTTTTATGTAAAGCTGCTGCACACCTTGGTGTACGGAGAGGGGTAGGGTTTGTGTATCGTTCATTTGTTTTCAATGTCGCGAAGTGTGATGGTATGCGTTGAGCGACGCAGACTCTGAAGGGGTGCTGTGTGTGTCGCGAGGTGTGTCTAAATATTTTTGATCTCGAGAGGTTTTAAAATTTTGAAGATGATAACCTGTTCCTTTTTTTTTAATATTATTTTTTTTTTGTGTATTCCCCTTGTTATAATGTCGAAAGGCGCTGCGGGTACTGAATAAATGAAATTTATTGTTCTACTTTGAAACTCTTTCAGTGTCATCAAGAACCAATGAAAGTAAATTTTCAAGAAAGCTTTGGGGTGTGTGGGAGGTGCAGGGGTGCTCTAGATTTGCCAGTCGTGCCACGGCTGCAATGCTGCCTGTGCAAAAATGCGGACGATAAGAGGCGTAAAAACCATGCAGGAGCATTTTTGCGCCACTAGCCTCGCATCTGTTGCACGAGAGATACCTTTCGCTCACCACCGTAGCTCCCACGTACCGCAAGTCTTTCTAAAATTTACTTATTTAGTGGTTTTCGGTGACACTTAGAAAGTTTCTGATTGGAACCATACATTATCTTCAATAATCAAAGAGTTAAGAGACAAATTGTAGTTAATTCACCCCACTTATTGTGACAATGATCCCCCCATATTATGTGGCCCTGCCGGTATAACGCACCTGCACTGACCACATTAGTGTAGATTCTTGTGGCTTTCTTAGAATGCATTTGTGATGCCTTAAAAAGCCCCTGAAAAGAATGGAAAATTTTTTTTTAACAATCTAATTGGGACACGCGTGTCAAAAAAATTAATTTTACGCGAAAAAAACAATTTTGGAGAGCAATATTGTCGGCGCAAGACGCGATTTCGTCGGTGGTCATCTTTTTTCGCTTTGTTTTTTTTCTCGGCATCTCAGGCGCGTGGAGGAGAGCTGGATTGGCTTTGCCTTCACGTTGGGGTGGAAAGAGCGAATTACCATCTCGTTGAGCGAACAACCATTCCGTGATGTCGTCAACTTTTGCGCGCATAATCTCGAATAAATTTTTCAACGTCCATATCGCTCTGAAGAGATTTTTCTTTTCACATAAAATAAATTTTTTGACACGAGTGTCCCAGCCAGACTTTAAAAGAAAGAGTTTTTTTTTGTTTTCAGGGGCCGTTTAAAAGAAACGCCTTGCAGTAGTTCTGATCTATCTCCCGATCCGTCTGCCTCTTTGTTCGTGGGCCGCCGCCTGCGTGGCCCGGAGGCCAGGCGCCGGCTCCCGGATTTGCGAGGGGCAGTTCGGAATCCCCGCCAAGGTGCCCGCATCCGACGAAGGCTCGTTTCGGAGAGGCGTTGCATAGCCGAGATTTCGGCCGCACATCAAAAAGGTCCCCAACAGCCTAAACGGACCCCCGGCCTTTCGCCAGGGCGTGCCAGACACCCTTCTTGGTTCTGCACGCGAAGCCCCCAAATTTCGCTTTGCGGGCACCCATTCACCCACCCAACTCGCCGCGTCCCCTGTTTGCAGACGGGCGCCCTCGAAGGCCGCCCAGCAGCCCCGCCTGGCAGCGCAGTTCCTGGCGCCTTCCGGCCGCGCTCCGGGCCTGGGCAGGGGCACCGACCTGGGCGTGCCCGAGCAGGAGCAGCGGGGGCTCCAGATGCCGCGCCTTCCCAGGACGCAGCCCAACGTGCAGCGGCCCAGGGAACCCCCATGAGCCTCCTGGCAGGCAGGGGCGGTGAGTCCGGACGGGCGGAGCGCCGCCTCACCTATCTAGATGCAAACGGGTGTGCCGCAGCCGCTGCCGGGTGCTTACGACGAGAAACCGGGCTCGCGCCGTCTGCTGGGTAGCCCCGGAACAATCGGCGTTGATATCCTAATTTTCTCGCATCCTTCTTTAAATGTGGGGTTCAAATACTTTTAAAGGTGCACTGAAGTCGATTCTGAGATCGTCCTTTTGTGGTGATAACTCAGTCTAGATGCTCTAAGCATCCCAACAAACCCGAAATCGCAACCGTGCGGAACTTATTTCCTCGTTAAAACGTGTACAAAGATCGCAACACTCCCTTTTTGGGAAGAATTTTTTCCGAGTGAAGTGATGACTTCGCTTGCGAAGAAAAAGAGGAGTCTTATCGGAATGTGCAGCTATCAAACTCTCTTCAGAACGAGTTTTAATAAAATCATTCGGAATCTGCACGTATTGTAGGGCTTTCATTGGTCCACACAATGTAGTCCCGCGAGAAAACGTCTACATGTTTTTCTATTTCCCTGAGATGAATAGGCAGTTTTGTAATATAGGACTTAATATATGTGGAGAACTATAACACATTTAAGCAATATAAGATCAAAAACAACCTTCTCCAAACTACCTCCCACAAAAAAAGAAGCTTTTGCAAAAAAGTTGATTTCTAAAAAAATGTTATATTTACATCGCCAACATCTAGAAGTATTCTCGACAAGTTTCATTTGTCATCACTGTATGGTTATTTTGTTTTTAAATTATCTTCGGTCCACCGACGCAAAAAAAAAAAAGATGGAGGTTTGAGCACTTTGAATACGTTTTCTCCATTCCACTTTTTGGCATAAATTCCTCTTTGGGAAACTATAGTTCCGTAACAGAATAAAAGGAAAGGCTCGCTCAAAGTTTTTTTTTAAGTGGAATTTAATGGGCAATGCAGCTGTAGCATTGTTTTTTTTACTTTGTGGGTGTCTTTTATAAAAGATATTAAGATTTTGTTGACAGCTAAAAAGGCAAGAAATTTTGTTTGATTTTTCAGCGTGATGTTAGCATAAAATAAGTTGCTTTTTGGAAATTTTGTTTTGACAGCTGCACCTACTGGGCATTCTGCTGCATATCTAGTGAAGAAAAAATGTTGGGTATTACATAAATGTTTCAACAATAGTTTCCCTAAACAATGTCAGTGTGTTTCTGATAAAAAACACTAATTTATTTCACAATTTATGTACAGAGATGAAACTTTGGACTGCATTCTGCCTCTCACCTGCCAGTATATACTGTAAATTTCATTTATATTAAGCCAAAAGTTCAAAAGGTGACCCTTTTTGGGTAGTGTCCTCCCTTAAAGGGATGGTGAACCAAACATTTCAGTGTCTATAACAAGTGGCGCACTATGTTTCCACGAGTTTCCACACTAGCACACGGAATGAAAATGATGTCATCGCATCCCCCATTGAAGCTTATTGAGCATGAATGAAGGAAATGATGACGTCAATTTACGTGGCGTGTGCTTGCGCACACTGGCAGCTGCTGACTTGTGGAAAGATAGTGCGCCACTTATTATAGACACTGAAATGTTTGGTTCAACATCCCTTTAAGGGAGCACGCGAGGTTTGGGGGACCAAAAAATCGGCAAATTGTCCATTTTGTAAAAGTATTTTTTTCATATCATTTGTGGTGTTATGAAACCAGTAGAAAAGTTTCATGGCTCCACAAAGTCGCTAAGTAATGTAAAAGTAACAATAAACTTACTGGGTGAGCATGAAAATCACGGGAAAATGCGCAAATTTAAAAAACGCCCGAGCGCGAACGGCGCGACGGATCGCCTCCATCTTGGGCGCGTTCGAAAGAGCGCATTCTTCGCTTTCCGGTGGAGTCACTCCGGTGATCCTGGGTTGTCTGGGAAGAGGAGCAAGTGTCGAAATGCGCGACGCCGTGCACCCGCGCTCATTGGCTCGTTCGAGCACGTGATAACAGAACGCGCCTCCGTTGGCCGTTGCCACGGCAACCGGCTCCCTCTCGCCCGCCGCTCGGCGCGCGCTCCTCCGCTGCTTGCCGCTCCTGTTGTCGTCTGCCATCGCGCGCGCTTGTTCCACACTTTCGTTTGTGTTACCGCGGCTGTGAAAAGTTTGTGCGATCTCATTCGCGGGCTCGCGGGTGATTTCTCGTCATGCCGGACCGACCTTTCAAGAGGAAACGCAAAACGCGTGAACAATTCGGCTCGAAAAAACGGAAATGGTGGAACGCCGATCTTCGAAAACGAAACTCTTTGTGCAACAACGGCCAATCTGAAACCACCAAAAGTGCGCCGAGTTCAGCGATTCCGCCTTCGCAAGACGTGATTTCGACTCAAGAGAGTGGATGTAGCACCTCTTGCGACAGAGTGGAAGGTGGAACAGTGATTGCTCACTTGCAAACGAGCTACATGGAGCCAGATGAGGCGCGGGCAATCGCAGACCGAGTCGCGGAAGGCCGCGAAAAGCTGACGACAACGGCGGCCACCGAGCGCAAGTTTTCACTAACTTCCAAACACGACGAGGTGTCCGTCACTCCAGAGAATGCATCTCGGTATGTAGTCACAGATGTGGACACAATTAGCAGCATGCTTGCGACTGCGTCCGTCTGTAGCCAATGCAAGGAAGCCGGCCTAACTATAAAAACGTCAACAGAGCACGGCCTGGCTGTGAAGTTTATTGTTAGCTGCTCTGCGTGTGGAGAAAGCAATGCTTTCTGGTCCTCACCCCGGCTGGAAAGTTCAAAAGCGTTTGATGTCAACATTCGAGCCATGCAAGCGATCAAGGGTATTGGCAAAGGCCAAACTGCGCTAAATGATTTCTTCGCCACACTGAACGTTTCACACAGGGGGCTGCATCAAAAAACCTATCAAGAGCACCTCAAGAAGTATTTTCTGCAGGCAGCAAAGGCCATGTCGGCAACCATCTGTGCAGAAGCTGCTGCCATTGTGAAGGACGTGTACAAGGAGCTTGATCCTACCTTCACTGGGAACATTACTGTTGTTTATGATGGGTCGTGGAAGAAGCGAGGGCACTCTTCTCGTATTGGTGTAGGAACTGTTATAGAGTACTACACAGGTCTCGTACTTGACTCTGCCGTGCTTTCAAACTTCTGTCTCGGGTGCGAGACTGGCCCCAAGCCTGGTGATGCTACGTACCAAGATTGGAAGGAGGAACATGAGTGTCAACAGAACACTACCGTGAAGGCCGGAAGAATGGAGGTAGAAGCCGCGCTGCTTCTCTTCCGGAGGTCTCTCAGTCTCCACGAGCTGAGGTACACGACAATCGTCTCGGATGGGGATTGCAGAACGCACCAGGCTCTCTGCCAGGACAACGTGTATGGGTTGTTCCCAATCACCAAAGAGGAATGTGTGAACCATGTTGCTAAGCGCATGGGTTCAGCACTCCGGGGGCTTGTTGAAAAGAACAAAACTCAACAACCAATGGGTGGAAAAGGACGTCTCACACAAGACCTGATCAAGCGCCTGACTAACTATTATTCTTGGGCCTTGAAAAGCAATGCAAGCAAAGTGGAAGACATGCAGCAAGCAATAATGGCGACCTTCCACCACGTCGCATCAACCGACGAGGACCCTCAGCATGACCTTTGCCCTTCTGGCAAGGACTCTTGGTGTGCACACCGCAGAGCTGAAGCTGAAGGAAAAGCACCTCCACCGCACAAGTACAAGCTCCCTCCACATGTGACCACGGCTATGTTCCCTGTTTACAGGAGGCTGTCCGATCCTGATCTGCTGCAAAGGTGCACAGGAGCCAAGACCCAAAACTCGGCAGAATCTCTCCATTCAGTAATCTGGTCACTCCTCGAAAAAGAAGAACATGCATCGCTGTTCACAGTGGAAACCGGAGTCGCAGAGGCTGTTTGCCGCTTCAACACTGGTTGTGCAAGAAGTGCACAGGAACTGTCTGAAGAGCTGGATCTCAAGCGAGGTAAACTTACTATGCAAAGGGCCCAAGAGAAAGACAGACTCAGGCTGAAGAATGCACAAAAAAGAAAGAGATCGCTGCAAACAGGTACCAGGAAGAATGCAGCCAGAGCAGACAGTCGAGACTATTGCCCAGGGGGCTTCTGAGGTGGAAGTGAGAAATGTGGGGCTTGATCTTCAAATTTTGTTTTTTCAAAACGCACTTTTCCACAATTTGGTGTTTGTCAACTTGAACACTGCTCGTCCAATTTTATTGTTTTCCGCGAAGAATTTCTAGGTCCTTTCTCCTAATGCGAAGCTAGCCTAATTTTGTGGTGAATTGTCTTCTTTTTTTTTTTTTTCGACGGAAAATTATATTTTTGACTTTCAATGGCAAAACGTGCACAGAAACTAACTTTTTTAAATATTTTTTATTGTGCCTAAATAACTTCTACTATTGTCTCCTTCTGTAAATATGACTCCTAAACAACCACAATAAATTTTAAAGCAATATTACACGATTTGACTCTAAACTGTAGACTTTCGTCTTCTTTGTCGTTTTTCTCGAAACGCGTTTTTCCGCCACCTGGTTCGCTTGTGCATGGGATATCTCGAAAACTATTGATTCGATTTTAATTCTAATTACTGTGACTTGTTCCTAAATAAAATGTGCAGGGGGTGAAACTATTAGATCATTAGTTTACTACCTCTAGCTTTTACCATAGTTGTACAAACTTTTAATGAAATTTGAGAATACAGTGCTAATATTTTTGTCATGACAAAAATTTTTTTCTATGCACCTGAAAATCATGCCAATGGTTTCACCCCCTGGAGTCATGTCTTGGGGTGGTAGACACCAACTTTCATCATGATGCAGAATGTTATTAGATTTGTGGAGCCTGCACAAACCATCAATATGCATATTAACATATTTAACAAACTAATGATCAGAAAGGCTCCAAAATTTCTACAGTTTACCTTCTTAACAAAGCAGAAAAGTGCTTTAAATTTCATTAGCCTAGCTTTAGTACTTTTGAAGTTAGCCTACAAACCCAAATGCCCCTTAAAGGGCACCTAAAAAAAGAAAAAGTTTTTCTAAACAATTTAGTTCACTAAAAAACAATATTATGCAAAAAAGTAATTTTTTAGTGCAATGCTGACGGCGCAAGACGCGATTTAGTCGGCAGTCACCTCCTTTCCACTTGTTTTCTCTCCAGCATTTTGGGCGCATGGACGGAAATGTCCCTCCGAGGCTTCAACGTCTATTGTCGCTTTTCTTCAGCCTGACCTCCGTAGAATGTCACGGTGAGCTAGGTGCGCTCGTTGGGCGGTCGGTTGAGAGCCGTGTAGCGTCCACAGTGCTGCACGCTGCTTGCGGAATTAACCATAGGTCACTGTTGTCCCGAGGTAGAGTAGCTAGTGTGTGTGCGCCGCAAACTCCATACGGCGTAAAAATAAATAGGTTGGTCATGTGGTTGTGGAGTTCGGGGAGAAATCGGGTTTAACCCGATTCTCCTAAAACATGTTCGGGGTGTAAAAATCGGGTAAATCGGGTTTTACCCGAAAACGAACAACCCTACTTATACACAAACATTTATGTTGTAGAAAGTTGTATTTTTGTTCCTGTGGCCTCCAAAGTTGCATCTATGCGCATTGCGAAAAATCCTTGTTCCACCTCATCTTAGACGCAACTTCATTTTACAGAACTAAGGAAGTTTCTTGCAAAAGTGATGTTCACTTTGTTGTATGAACATGTTTTGCTACCTCATATAAAAATTTAATTGAAAAAAACAAATTGGCATGACACCCCTATGACCACTCTCGTCTGAACACATCCTATAGTAAGGTCCTTTGGCTATTGGTTAACTTTTCGGTGTTTTACAATCACATTTAATGTGATTTGATGCAGTAAAGGCAGTATTTGCTTCACTAAGATAACATTGGTTTTTAATGGTAGCTGTTTAGTATTATGCAACTCCAGATCAGACAGCTGCTAGGAAAAATTGAGTGTGAAAAAACAAAAATACAAGGAGCTGCATACCTAGCAGTATATAAAATGGATCTTCTTTCTTCAGTTGCTGAGAAAAGCACTAATAGCATGACTGGCATCAAAATTAATGAAAACTGTAATAGCAGCATAAAAGAAACCACGAGTAACCACAGAAATAACGGTCTAAGAGGTTGATTTTCTCATTCAAGGACATTATATGAGGCATACTCCCTATTTTGCCTTTGGTGTGATCTTAACTCCAGGAAATCTACTTGCGCATGTGATTATTGGCTGGGTATATTAAGCATACAAACTTAGGAGGCTGCACAAACTTCCAACCACAAAGGCCACTTTTGTGTAAAACTACTTTTAGATTGTACAAAAAAAAAGAGTAGTGCAATTAGAAAAAAATGGTAATAGAACATGCCAAAATTTGTTTGTTTGGATATAATATTGAATAACACTAAATATAAATGGGGTTGCGAATAATTTGAATGGCACATTTAGTATAAAAGCAACATTTAAGAAAGGCATTTTTTTTATTTCTTTCCAGTTTCACCAGAGTCAAAATTTTTTGTCCTAACAAATCAGTAATCTCAGAATGTTTTGCTTTTGCAGGTATTGGAAGAGGATCCATGTAGGAGTATTCTCTAGAGCTGCAAGCAACAGTCAATGGAAGTTTTTATTGATGCTCTGTGTCTGAGCACTCTCATCACAAGTCACACTCATTCATGTTTCAAGTTGTGTATTTGAGGAACAGGTGTGCCAGTTTTTCAACCATTTCATCTAGAAATTCCTGTGATATCAAGGAGTTGTTTTCAAATGAGATGAATATTAAATAAAAATACATTTTTGATCCCTGGTATGAAGTTTTATTCTGGTGCTGGGTTTTAAGGTGACAGTGAAATGCTGGTCCTGCGTTTTACACCATTTCTTTTTAATTTCCTAAAATTGTTTAAAGTCCTGTGCATGCTGGAGTGGGCTTTTATTGGTGAGTGAGTGGAAAGTGGAGCGCGTTCCGCAGGCGGCGACAGTCGCAGAAAACAAAAACAGGCGCGGTAACAACAAGGAACTGCAAAGCAGACTACATCGGTATCCCGAAAAAAACGGTCAAAATATCCCACAAACCATTTTTTCTAGTCGATTGTGCGTCCATTCAATATGTTTTATCAGTAAGGACGATAAAATAATGCATTGGCGACTGATATCAGAAAAGCTCGCGCCGCTTTTGAGTCGAAAAGATTGTCTGCTAAGACGCCGGCTTTCGGCGACGTATGCTCGTTCGTTGGCGGCAGTTGGCATCGCGACCGCTTGCGCCATCTCGTGTCTCCCGTGCGAAACGGCGCCGTATTGTTTCGAAGACCTTTGGCTTCGCTGCATTTTCATAGGAGCTAAGCCTTTTTCTTCTTTACTTTTTCTCAAATAAATTCGCTCTTCGCAAATTTTACAAAAAAAAAAAAAAAAAAGCACCATCTGCGGGCAACGCTTCACAAAGTTGTAGCGCGATAGGTTAAGAAACCGAATTTCGCGGTCGATTTAAAGGGCCTGGCCACTCCTTGATACACCCAGTAGAATCAGCTTTGCAGAAATCAGCATCTCTTTCCGTTTGCTTGGATGGCGTAAGCACTATATTTGTGTAAACTTACGTACAAACAAAATTTTATTTTATCGCAATTCTCACTGTTTTCTTCTTTTTTCTTAAAGTTCGGTGACTGATTTTAAAATTTACGCATGCACAAATAATTGATACCTTAGTGTGTTTGTCGTTTTTACCCACAGTCTCGGGATTTTTGTCATGCCAAAAAAAGTACCTACCTTAAAATTTGTCGCACGAAAGTAATTTTAAATTTCATTGTTCAATAAGTCCTATCTAGGGCCGTATAATTTTCATGACGCCTTGTCGAATGTTGCTAAAACGACGATTCCTTGGAAAATAATGTGAACATGCATAAACTACCAAATTATTGTGATAACGCCACTTCGAATTGTATTTAGCGGCTTGTAATTAATCAGCTGCTTAAATCTGCTGAGACAAGAACGCGAGGCCGTAGCTATCTTTCGCGTCTACGAACGCAACTTCCCATACGAATAAATTTGTATTCAAAACCGATCGCCGCACACTTTTCACAAATAACAATTGTAGCTCTATCTGTAGTGTATCAGGCTCACTTGCGAATCTCCGCGTCAAACGTCAGTGATGAAAGTGCTGCGCCATTTGCGCCAAATTGCGCCTCGAGCGAAAGTCTGCTACATCTTGCGCCAAAGTGCCATTTCGGCTAAGAATTGCGCCACACCTGCGCCAAAATGGGCATAAAAAATTGATATATTTTTTTTATTGGTTGAATTCAATATTTAAAGAAGTAGAAAGAAAGAAAAACGGTGGAAATATGTATTTCACAGCGTCTTTACTCACCGCATACAGTAGAACCTCGTTGATACGTTCTCGGTTGATACGTTTTCCCGGCTGTTACGTTCAAAAACGCCGGTCCCGTTTTACTTCCATAGAGATACATGTATTAGTTTCCTGCCTGTTACGTTTGCTTTCCCGGTTGTTACGTCCAAAAGTTAAGCAAGCAAAAATAAAAATAAAATCTCCCTAAAATCAGGCAGCAAGAAAAGGAAAAAAAAACGGGCAAAGCAAGAACGGCGAAAGAAAAAGGTAAACAAAGATAAGGGGTTCAAAGTGTGATTACTCAACCGTGGTTGTCGACACGCTCGACTTGACGAAGACTTTTTGTTTATTTTTTCTTATTTTAATTTGGGGCTAAGGAGTCGCGCATCGACAGCGGACAGCGGCGGTGTTCGGGGAAAGGCGCACTCTACCGTTCCAACACCGAGCACTCCCCGCCCCCTCTATGCGCGTCGCGCGCGTGCCCTTCCCCTTACTTTTGCCATCCTCCACTTTTTTTTTTATACAACTGTTTTTTTTTTTGCTGCGTATTCCTGTGCGCGTATGCCGGCTTGACGGTCTGCCAGCTCCGCAACGCGAGCTATCGCAATCCTCAACAGTTTTGTAAGTACACATCAAATAAACTTGTATAAGAGCTATACTTTCTATCTCATGTAGAGCTCCCCTAAGTGTGTTATCGGTTGTTACGTTTTCCCGGATGATACGTTTGTTTTCCGCGGTCCCCTGAGAAACGTATCGATGAGGTTCTATTGTACTGTGTTTCATTTAAGGTCAGAGCACAGTCGAAGGCTCGAACATATACAACACGAACACACAGTAAAAGCGCAAGTCACGGGGCATTCGCTGCATTTGATTGGTTTAATGATTTTAATCGATAAAAGAACACGTACAGTAAGATGGTCGGATGCCTCGATGTCGCGCTTTGACCTTGTTTGGTTAATCCCATTGGCTCGTAGCGTCGGTTGCGCTTTAAATTAAGGTGAAACGAAGATTGCTCGACCGCCGCGTTAACCGGTTGATGCGCTAACGGCTTGATCACCGACATCCTCGAAAATTTGAGACGATGTCGGCGATGTCAGGAGCCCAAAGTCGCAACAAAACATTGCAAAAAACACAGTAGCATGGCGGCTACTGCGATAAGACAGAACCAGGCTCCTGTACTCCTGGTAAGATAGTTGATTATTATGTCTGCCGTATGCCTCCATGGCGCCTCTCACCAGCCCACGCGCGTCGAGCTTCACTGCCTTGCACCGGAGTGTTCGGAGTAGCTGCTGGCATGGGTGAGCGTCTGGTTTAGCACGATATACATATAAATTATTCTCAGTATTATTGCAGGTCCACATTCTTTGATCTCGATTATATGATCTTGTTTTCAAATGCTGCGTCGAGAAAAAATGCATGCGGTGCTTTATTTGAATAAATGTAAGTGGAAGAGTAGGTTTTCATAATGTTTGTGGGTGGCTGTTTTTTTTTTTTCAGTTTTTAATATTCAAGTCTTGAGTTTGGTAACGATCAAATTTGGGAGGCGCATTTTTACTAATAGACGTGTTAGTGATTATGTCGGTTTTTGGTGGCATTTTACAGAAACAATACATACAGGCTAAATAAACTACCGGGTGTAAAAGTGGTAGGGGAGGGAGGCTTTATCCTAACTGAAGTGTGATGCATTTCTCATCAGTTTGATTTTGATTAGTACCCATTGTAAATGAAGCCTACCCTGAACAGGGCCTTTTTTCTAAGAAAGCTCTATGTACCTTTCTCTGCCCTATTGGTTCTTATTACAAAAGGTAATGAGTAATATGAAAGAGAAACCCTCAGTCATTATCAAATATAAAGTCATGTAGCGATGCAATCAATTTTTTTTTTAATTTTCAAGTGATATGCTAACAGACGTTGGCATCTGCTCCAAAAGCGTCAGTGGCTGCTCCAAACGAATATTTTGCCTGCTACAGAACCTGCTCCAAAGGGTCAAATGCCGCTTCCATCACTGAAACGTCCTCGCCACTTCGAACGGGCAGTGGCCACCCTGATCGTGACTGACTTATTCCGGACATCACGGCAGAACGAGACAAATACAGTTCATTCGGGGAACCAAACCTCTCCATCTGACCTTGCAGAACAATACGCTTACGTATTGTGATTTGTTTGCAGCATTGAAACGTGCGCATACTGGCATATGAGCGACGCGGTATCCTTCAAGATGGGGTCGGGGGCCAAGTCACCTTTCCGTGCTACAGACGGCGCTCTTTTATCTAAAGGGTCTATTGGGCCTGCACCCCACGCCCAGCGTCCTTCGGTGTATTGAATGGACGCGAGGCCTAGCCACGCGCACATGTGCTCTAACTATGCACCGAGAAAGTGAGAGAGAGAGAGAGAAACGGGAGCTCGCGGGGTCGTCAGAACGCCGAGCTCTGGTTGGAACGATTAGGGGGCAAACGTAAAGCTAGCTGCCTTTGTCTCTACTGGACTCGTCGAGAAGCGTTCAAATGCGAGAGCCAAACGCCGGACGCCCGCTTTCCGCGTTCTAACGTGTTCGATATGTGCTAGTGGAGAGAAAGGCGGCAAGCCTTAGGTCTACCCACTAATCGTTCCAACCAGAGGTCGGCTGTCTAATATCCCCGCGCGTTCTTGACTCCTCCTCTCCCTCACTTTCTCGGCGCATTGTGGGTGTTGTTGGTTCGGACCACCGATCTGCATAGGATTTACGTACCTGGGTGAGTAATGTTTACTACAAACTGAAAGCGCCAAAAGGACAGGGACACAGAGTAAAGATTGACGACAGCACAAGGCGCCCTGCGTTGACGGCAATCTTTCTTCAGGTGTTTTTGTATTTTTGGCGCGTTTAGCGTGTAATGAAAAACGAAGTGAACCAGCTAGCCCAACTCGTCGTTTTGTCAAATGATGTTCAAAGCGCTGTGAGTACATATTCGCAACAAGCGCAGGTCAAAGTTTGCTTTCTAGACAATGAACGAGCAAGGTAATGTCAAAGCATGACGTACGGCGAAGCGCGAATTCGAATATTCGCTGACGGTTATCAGTTCATAAACCGACAGGACCATAACGTTCTTTTGTAGCTAATGAGTGAGGAGTGGTCAGCTACAACACGGCCGGAGCCGTTTTTTCCCGAGTTGATCACGATTGTGTCAAAAAGCTTTCGCGAGGATTTTCCACGATGAAAACCTCGTTCCTTCATACCCTCATGGGTGAGTTCTCTCGTGTCCCACTGCGCTATATGCAGTTTGTAAAATTCAAACGCAGTATACTTCGTTTCAGCTTAAGTCACGCAGCCGACGCTACGAGGTAATGGGCAAAACCAAGCAGCGTGAAAAGCACAAGTCATTAGGTCTTTTCTGTTTATGATTTGTTCAGCGATGATAGAACACGTACAGAAACGTGACGAACACCATGATGCTGCACTTTTCACGCTGTCTGATTGTTCCCATAAGCTCGGCTGCGCCTGAACTGAAGGTGAGACGAGAGTATATCATTCCACTTTCCCTCAAAAGCCCGCGAAAGGATCTTGTGCCGGCCGGTAATTTTTGAGTCCGACACGCCCCTGGTTCTCGCGCGGAACTGTTTTCAAGCTGATAGCACAGTCAGTTCAGAAGCGACAGGGAGCAGTTCAGCTCAGCTATGCTCAACACGAATGATGAACACGCTCAGTTTCTTAAGCCGTTCTACGAAGTTTTAAGCAGCCGCGAGGTACGGTGGCACGCGACCGTTTACGGAAGCATGTCCTTCAGTTGCCAACTTGAGCAGCGAGACTTGGACGGCGACAGCGACAGGAGACGAGTGCTCCTGCGTTTCATCTCGTCCGCCAAGCCCGCGACGCCGTTCAAGATATCTCTGACGGTCAACACGGATACGTTCTTCGACGTACCGCTCAAGACCATCAACGTGAGCCGGTACGTGAAGGCGGCCATCAACTTCATCATCATCATAAGCCATGCCATTCCCGAGGACCTGCGCCTGAAGTCATCGTGGTGGACAGAACCCAAGAACCCGGCCTGCTCGCTTCTATTGATGGCTGTGGCTGTGGCATCGGTGACGTGTCTGCCGCCAAAACTCAGCGTCGCCGTCGCGGATGTCAAGGAGGACCCAGACGCCACAGTGGAGTGCGAGACGGTGTCGCTGATCTGTCCGCTCAAAAGGGCGAGGCTCTTGGCACCCTGCCGCGGCGCCGACTGTCGGCACAAACAGTGCTTTGACGCCTTGGCCTACCTGAGGCTGAACGAAGCCACTGTTCGGCCCTCGTGGCGATGCCCCGTCTGCGACGCAGACGTGGACGTGCAAGGACTCCGCATGGACCCCTTCACGCTGGAGATGCTGCGGCGAGTGTCCAAGAATTGCGACGCGGTGCAGGTCTTCGGGGACGGACGCTTGATTCCGGTCCACAAGCGTGTCGACGTAATTTGGATCCAGGACAGTCCAGTGAGGCCGCTCAGGTCTGTCAGGGGAAAACTCGAGTAGTTGAACTGACGGATTCTTTTACGGAGGACGCCTAGTTGTGATGCGTTTCTAGGAGATTTTAATACGGCTGTTTTATAGAACTGATCGGGCTTACATAACTCATGGCCTTGGAGAGCCTTATTGCGCAAAACTCTCATCTGGCGGTTCTATACGCCCCCCAAAAAACTGGCATAGAGAAAAAAAAATGTCTCGCTACATGTTTGCTTCTTGGTAGCGCTAGTTCAGGGCCGGGAATCATCGGGCTTGCTTGGCGTCGGCATGACTAGCTGCCTGGATAGTAAAATCACATCCGAGTAGTTGCTCTTTCAAATTCGGAAAACGTCTAGAATAAATGTACGCCCGATTATTTTCCGACGAACTGCATGCCCAATCATTTTTGTCAATAAATAGCAAGCCAATGACGTATCTGAAAAAAAATAATAAAGATGTTTACAAGCTTTTAACGCGAAATAAGCGCAGTTCTTGAGGAGGAAAGGGTATGCCACTCCTCTCCTCCTTCCTTCTCCACGGCTCCTTGTCTCCCCTTTGCTCCTTTCTCCCCTCCTTTCATACTCTTTCTCTCCCCACTCATCCTCCCCTTCTCCCATCTTCCCCCCTCCCTCCTCCGCACGCGACGTTAATTTTCCCGCTACATCTAGCGGAGATACTGAATTTGTTTATAGGTTTTGTGAGGGGGGACCAGGTCAGGTGACACCATTTTCCCCGTTAAAGTTAGCGGGGAAACTGAATTGGTGTTGAGGTCACATGACATAAATTTTCCCTCTAAATTTGGCGGGGAATTCAATGGCTGTTGAGGTTACGTGACGTCCATTTTTCCGTTAAATCTAGCGGAGAAACGGAATTTGTTCATAGGCTACGTGACACCAAGTCATGTGACGTCATTTTCCCCGCTAAATTTAGCGGGGAATTAAACTGGCTTTGAGGTCACGCGACGCCAATTTTCTCGTTAAATTTAACGCGGTCACGCCGACGGCGACGCCGCTCAACCCGGAAACGGGCGCCTAAAAGCTGCGCTCTAGAGAAAAAAAAACATCTTTATTACCAAAATTCTATTTTCTTTGTGAGACTGAGCGGGCGAAACATCACGCTCAGTATTCCCTCACAGGTCGCGTTACTGAATGGGAGGTAAAGGGGTTCTTTGGTCTCGTCAGTCGTTTGACAACTTCAAACTGCATTGTTTCTTTCTTGATGCCTCTGTTGGTTTAATTCTACCATCGCTTCCGTTCTGCCGTTTTTCGCGTTTCTCTCGAGTGTTCCTCAGCCGCCGTCTCCCGTGACTTTGCTATCGGCGCGGCTTTGACGGCTCCGGCCTTTTCGCCATAATGGCATTTTTTTAGCGGAGCTGTTAAGGGCAAGTTTCCCCAGCATCGTGTCCGCGGGCAAACAAATGTCGACAGAAAACTCCGGACAGCTAGTGCCACTCGTGCTTTTTCTTTGTTTTGCCAGCATTTCTACGACCGACCACCACGATGGCGACATCGGACAGCACGACACTCCGGCTCCCGTTACGTCATTCGTTGCCACTTTGGGGCGAGCTGAGCGGCACACGAGTCTTAGTTTGTGTGATTCTGAAACCAACAAAACGAAAAGATCGCTTTCAAACCTCAAAGTAAAATACCGCTTAAAAAAACAAAATGGATCTTTCTGTTTTGGCAGCTTAAAATCCTCAATATAAGTGGCCCGACAAAACCGTCGTTTCTTTCTTACGATTACATATGAAAAAGAAACAACAAAAAAATCAAATTGACACGGAATAGTTTTTGTTTGTTTACATGGCTGTTTCAACAAAAAAACAACAACAACAACAGCAAAACAGTTTTAATTGTTTATGTTATTTCTACGTACCGTCCTCCATCCGTGGAGCCGCCGTGGCGTCGGGGAAGCGTGCTCGTCTCGTACTCCAAAGACCCGGGCTCTATTCCCACCCAGACCGAATTGTACAAAATTTTATTTTCAAAGCCCTTAATTTGCTTTGTGTACAGGAACCTTCCTGTTTATGTTATTTTACGTAACTCCTGCCCACCCCCTTTTCTTTGACGAAGCGAAATACAAAAGACATAAGAAAAAAAAATGAAGGACGTTTACAACACCCTGTAACGCCGAATTAAAGCGCACCTCTTGAGGAGTTGGAGGCAAGGGTACTGAGGGGATGCTATACCTCCTCCTCCCTCCTCACCTCCTCATCCTTCCTGCTACTCCTTCTTCCCTCCTCTTTCTCCTCCTCGTCCTCTTCCTACCCTCCTCCTCCTTCACCTCCTCCGCCCTCATCCTTCCAGCTCCTCTCCTCACTCCTACCCCTTCCTCCTCTCCTCCTCCTTATGCCTCCTCCCCTCTTCCATTCTGCTCTTTCCCTCCTCCTCTCCTCTTCCCCCTCCGTCCTCCTCGCCTTGTCCTCCCCTCCCTCCCCTCGTCCCTCTCCCACCTCCTTCCCGCGCATTGCATCATGGGAAATGTCCCACAATGCACCGCGCGGTTACGCCGACGGCGACGCTGACGCTGCTCAAGCCGGAAACGGGCGCCCTAGCTGCGCTCTAAAACGATTACCGCAGTGAGTTCGTGCTGTCCTTCACTAGGGAATGTCCGTATATCGTTTTCGCCGTCCCGCAACGCTCTCCGCAACCCGCTACAGATACCCGGAACTCTGCAGTCAAGGCCATTGGCGCGCAGGTGCAGTAGCGGCATCTTTATTGCAGAGGGCCTAACGGAGGGCGAAACGCGGTCTACGAAAACAACCTACTTCTCTCTTTAAACACCTTCGCCCTTCCGAAGACGGTTTGGACTCGCCAATAGGAAGTTTTCGTAGACCGCTTTTCCACCTCCGCTACGCTCTCCAGAACGAAGACGCCACTACTGCGCATGCGTGGCGCGGCAGGACGTTGCGGGACAGCGGAAACGATCTGCGAAAAGTCCCTCCTCCCTCGTTTGTTAGCAGGTTACGAAGTCATCGTCTATATCAGTGGTTCTCATCCATTAATATTTCGCTGACCCCTTGTGGATCGGTGGAGATGATGAAGGACTCCGTTTGGGGTGAGGGGAGGAAAATGTATAGGTTAATTATGGTAATTTATTAAATGGATATAACTTAGGGACTGTGTGAAGTATGCTTCTCCCATTGACATACACACAAGAAAACTCACCCGAAAATTGAAACTTGTTTTCTCAATTAAAAACAAAAATACAGTTAAGACTGCTTACGTGTGGGAATCCGAAAGGCATTCAGGGCGCTCATTTTATGCACTCATGACGTGGCGCCACCTCCTCTCCACTGGCTACGCCGTCACGTGCACAATGACGCTAGCAGTAGGCCACCGTTAGTCAGCCAGAACCGTGGAGCCGCCGTGGCGCCGGGGAAGCGTGCTCGTCTCGTACTCAAAGACCCGGGCTCTATTCCCACCCAGACCGAATTGTACAAATTTTATTTTCAAAGCCCTTAATTTGCTTTGTGTACAGGAACCTTCCTGAGAGATGTGACGTCAATCCGAGCATTTTTGACGTGTTTTTACTCTTTGCGCTTTCGGCCATTTTTGCTATCATCACTCGGACACGCCGCCGACGCCGCCGGATTTTCGCGTATATGGGACATATTATGCTTTCGTATTAAAACTAGCACTTTTATTGCCGGATTTGACTGATGAGGTAGGGCTTCGCGGACCTTGTTTGAGAACCACTGGTTTATATGAGCACGACCGAAGTCTGAGGGATTCGGGAATAATTCTTATTGCCTGAGCGGAAAGAAAAAGAAAAAGCGCGCGTTTCTTTCAGGAAAGGAAAGCTGCGTCAGACCTGTCGTTATTCTTGCCGATACGGCAGTTTTTAGCACCGACCTCAGCGGACTTTTGAAATGTTCCTTTCTAGAATCATCATGTCCGTGCTCTGGGCCCGTTTGCTCGAAGCCGGTTAACTTTAACCACGGTTAAGAGTTCACTCGCCCTTCCCTACTAGGTACCTATACAAGTACCTAGCCAAGTTGACGAGGGCTGGATGAGTGATAGCTCCGTGTTTTATTATGCGGATGGTAGCTGGTGTCACCTACTGGTTGTAGCGAATATAAGTGACTTCGTGGAAAAAGTTCCCAAAAAGGGGGGACATAAAACGCGCTGGCGCTACAGGGTTTTCGCGATGCAGCACGGCATACATTTGAGCTTAAGAAACATTTTTGTTGCTTGTGGTACAGGTATTGGGTAAGGTAAGACTAAATTAACCCTTGGTTGGAAAATTTCGAAATACTTGGCTGTCTGAATTGAAGACAAGACTCTTTGAAATTCCCTTCCAAGTTTGAAAGAGGACGACGAAGTTCAGTCCTAGAAACGATAAGGAAGAAGTGAGCAGTGAAAGGCGGGTGGTACACCGGCAGCGTGGTTGGCCAGCATGTAAGAACTGTGCATAACACCATCATAAGTTGAAAAACCTGTTTATTCGGCTCCAGTGAAAATATACCTATAGACCATATTGCTAAATTACCTAAGCTATCAAAGAGAGTTGTAGAGATCGTTCCGATGACTCCGATAACGATGCCCGATACCCGCCGCTGGCCTTTGCGCATGCATCGTATCGTTATCGGGGTATCGTATAGGCATCGGAACGATCTACTAAAACTCCTATTGAGATTGATGGGAACGTATGGACACGCGCCACACGCGCTCGCCTTCCCGATACAAAAGATCTCGAAGTAAACACCAAAATAAAGCGTTGACAAGCGCGCGTGCAAATTCCATTTGTTTTAGACATTTGCTGTAGAAAGCACTACTGCTGACGCCAGCACGTGCAGCGCGTAACTACACTCGAGCATGTCTTCTGGCGCTTGGGAATTTAGCAAAAGGTCTATTGGCAAATTGCCCAAGCATCGAGGAGAACGCTGGAAGTATAATTCTACGATCCGCGCGCGCTGGCCTTCCCCTTATAACAGATTCGAAGTAAATAATCATACTAAGGCTTTGACGAACGCGCGTGCAAGGCAAAATTTGTTTTAGGCTTTTTGCTTTAGAAGAGTTACTACTGCAGACGCCAGCACGTGCAGCGCGTGTAACTATACTTAGTAGCATGCACCTTGGTGCTTGGGAAATTTAGCAAAACGCTGTTGGGACGCTGACTGCTGCTGCGTGCTATCAATACCCGGCCGATTGAGTCAAGGCAATCCACTATCCGAAGACGTTGCCATGCTCGGCAATTGTCGCGTTCATTTAGGCTTAGGAGTGGCCAGAATCGAAAGGCTATCTAAAAAATGTGGTGAGGTAATTGCTCATGCTTTGCGATTCAAGTGGAGGTAAGGCAAAGCGGAAGCCTCCTGAACCATTCATTGCTGACTAATGCGTCCGATATTGCAGCTACAACGACATATTAGTTCCAAAGCGAGCGGCGCTCACTCATCGGGGCACCGCCATGTTTCCCCGCCGTCCTTACTCTGCCGGTCACGTGACCTAAAATTCCCCCTCGTAGAGAAATGCGGTTCAACTTCTAACCGCGGTTAGAGTTAACCAGCTTCGAGCAAACGGGCCCAGGGTTATAAAAAACGTTCCGATGGTGAACATACCCTTAGGCGCCTGCATTAACTTTGCCACCCACCAGGCATGCACAGAGCTGCAGGTAAGCTTTCGTCAACGTTGGCTTTGCTATGTTGATTTGCCATTCATTAAAATGTAGTTCTATAGAGGGTTTAGCACAACTTCCTTTTGTAGAAGAGAGACCCATGACAAGTGAAAGTCAAGTTCGAACAGGAATGTGACAGCAGCGCCTGGCACAAATAGAGTCCATCTTTCGAGATAAGTTCCTGGAAGACATTTTGTTGCGAAACAATTTGCTCGGCGAGTTTATAAGAGTTCACCGAGTAGCGTCTCAATGTCATTTCACATGGTTCGATATTTGTTCGATCGCTGTGCGATTCGTCGCGCACTGTCAACGTCGCTAATAGTAAAAAAAAATCTGTACAGCAGTTGAAGTTCGCACATTGTCCACGGGCACACGAGACTGAAAATGCACAGATGTTTTTCGCACAGTATGCAAGGCATGGGTGAATGTCAGTCATTAAATACCTCGCTATTTTCAGGATGACTTGCCAGCACAGCTGTGTGCGCCAGGGCCATGCATTTGGCTCGGAAGAGCAAATAAACTCTTTGTGTAGCAATGACCTGGACGAATTCATGACTCTTCGAGAGATGTGCATGATAGAGAAAGCGATGGTCCTGTGCTTAGTCGCCTACTACTTAAAGGATGTGACGTACAGCGTCGGACAGAGAGCACGGTGGAAGAAACATTTAGGTGATGACTTTCTGTCCGACGCGGCGACCAGATTATGTTCGGCCCACCGAGCGCTTCACTCGCACAAAAATAGATGGCGCCCAAGTATCGGGTCCCTCCCAAACCAACCGCTCCGGTTGTTTCTCCCACCGGTGCTCCCACTCTCGCGCTCACAGCTTCTTGTTGTACCCACGGTGGAAGTAACACATTTAGGTAATGACTCTCTGTTCGACGCGGCGGCCACGTTATGTTTGGCGCACCTAGAGATGTAAAATTTCGTGAAATATTGGATGGCCCGAAAAAAACCCGTTTTTTTCAGTTTTTTTTAGGAAAAATTGGAAATTTTGGAAAAATTGAGATTGCTGCGTGGACGCATTTATTACATCAACACAATATGATAAGGCAGGACCATTTGGGAAGTTTCAATATCTGAAATACTTCAAATTAAGGTGTATGTAATATCAACAGCTTACCAAGCAGAAATACCATATTTTGGTAAGGCTAAACAGCGTTGCATATGTCCCCGAGCACTTGTTATTCCGAGTCGGAATCGCTGGATAGAGGAACACTCGCGTTCACGTCGGTCGAAGATTTTTTCAGGTTCAGATTCGAGTGCACATACACAAGTTTTTTCACACGTTCACCTGCAAGCCGGTTGCGCAGTTTTGTGTGTACATTCCCAAACTGAGACCAGTTTCGTTCACACGTTGCAGACGATGGGGGAATCTGCAAAAGCCGACATGCCAGGGGTGTCAATGGCTGGTTAGTGCAGAGTCCTTGCCACCAGGTGGATGGTTCCACGTGCTTCGCAGACTCCCAAAGTGCTGCCCTGGACCAAATCCCCGTAGACGCCCTATATTCTGCGAGATTAGAAAGCAGCTTCCCGATGTCAAGCGAAAGGTGCTCAGCCTGCTTGGAGATCCAGTCAAATGTGTCTGCAATCTGTGCGTCATCAAGGTTCCTCCCCTATATCTTGCATCCAGCAAGTTAGCAGCGACATGAATGGGTCGCAAGCAAAACTCTCCGCGCCTGCTCATGATCTCTTTTGCGCTAGCCTTCTCCTGGTCTGTTAAAGTGCTGGTCGCCAGCTTCGTGATTACTTCGGTTTTTATGGAATGGAGAACTTCCGGAACGTCCGACAGCAAAGCCTTGTCCGACTCCAATTCTGTAATGGCAGAGGAAATGGGTGTCACCAGTTCCAAACAGCTGCGCAAGGGTTTCCAGAATCCATCCTCGTCCAAGACGGCTTGCCGCACTGATTTGTTTACTTTCAGATCTTCCAAGATCACGGTCTCTTGCAGAGCTTCTTTGTTCCTGAGCAAACTTTGAAGTGAGAGGGTAACGCCGCCCCATCTTGTCTTGCTGGGCAGCTTGAGGGTCGTGGAACTTCCTTTGCCATCTCTGGACTCTTGCTTTTGTTGGAACGTGGCAGCAACTACGTGAGTCTGCTTCACATACTTGATCACTTCTCTGGATGTCTGATGGACCTTCTCCAAGGTTTTTAGCCTCATGAGATCATTCAGGAGCAGATTCAGCCCGTGAGCAGCACATCCGATCGTTGCGATGTGCGGAAATTTGCATGTAACCATTTGACATGCCGCTTGCATGTTGCTAGCGTTGTCCGTGACCAGTGCCACTACCTTTTCACTTTCGAGGGAATCAATGACATCACATATTTCGCCGCTGATATAAGACGCAGTGTGCCGGTTTGTGCCTGTTTCAATTGACGTGTAGAACACTGGCTGCGGCGTAGCTACGACAAAGTTTATCACCGATTCCCCTCGAATGTTGGTCCACCCATCAGTCAGCAGTGTGAGGCACGTAGCGTCTTTCAAAGTCTCCTCCACATGACTTTTCACACGCTCATACTCTGCGTCAAGTAGAGGCCCGCTCAATAGGTATCGGCTAGGCGGTGTGTACGATGGTCGAAGCATCTTGAAGGCCGCTTGCCAATGCTCGTTTTCCGCTAAGGAGAATGGCGTGTTGGCTGAGTACATCGCCCTAGCCAAAGCTGCGTCAATTTGGTTTTGAAGCGCAGGGGTTATTTTGTCAACAAACGAAGAAATACTCGCGCATTTTTTTGACGACGTAGATTCCGCTGCGCGTCGGCTAGCCTCTGACTCACTTGATGTGGGCACTGATGAGCTCCCAGAGGGATTTTTTCCATGTTCTTTTGCACACGCCTCCTTGACGTCTTGAGGACACTTCTTGCACGACAGCAGATGCCTTGTAAGGCGTGTAGCATTCGGAAATCCGTGCGACACTTGGCAGTACTTACATACTGCTTGTTTTTTTCCCGCGGTCGACGTTTGTAAGACTTTAAAATGCTTCCAAACGCTAGACTGCGGACGAACCATGTTGTGAAATTCTTCACGTTGCGCGTTCTCCGATGAGATACACGTTGGTTGAGATAGTTTAGTTTAGATCAACGCCATATGAAAATGGCGATGGCGATTGCTGGCCGCGATTTCATTGAAGTACGCTTTGTATTCGCAAAACAAAACCGAAACCCGAACTGCACAAAATGTGATATTGTGAAAACATAATTGTGAATGGAAATTTTGATATTTTTTTACGTGTTCAGCCTTCTGATGTAACAAAAAAAAAGATTTTCTCCCACAATTTTTTACGGTTCCGTGTGATGGTTTGTAGTAATAAAAATAGCTCATAATTGGTTGCAGTAGACAATTTCCACAACGTAAGATGTTTGAAAATGTTGAAGTGCGCGTGAAACACATCGTCAAAATCGCCGAAAATTTACCACTTCGACGAAACGAAATATATAAATGCCATTTCAAAGAGTTACAGAGCTTGTACATTTGAAAATGACAACTTCAATTATTGTCTGCTATTTATTTGAGTCACATTATTGTTTTCCTAAAATAAAATCAAAAGTAGGACTGCTCAAAATAGTGTTACTGTGAAGCAAAAATGTGACTGGAAATTTTGAAGGTTTTTTTCGACTTTTGGCTCTTTGAAAAAAACACAAAAAACCGGTTTTTTTCCGAATTTTTCCGTTTTTTTTCAACACCTTTACATCTCTAGGCGCACCGAGCGCGCCTTCACTCGCACGGGGATAGATGGCGCCATAAGCATGGCGTCCCTTCAGGGTGCCTACATGTCTGTCTGTCTCAGGGTGAAGACATCCATTGTTGCCCTGAATGTCCCATCGCGTGACGCTCTAGCGCTCTCGGAGCGTGACCGGCGGTAAAATGGCGTCTGCGCATTAGCCAAAGCTTAGGCCTCGAGCTGAGTGACACCGAATAGACCATTTGCTGTCTTACCTTGGGCATCAAGGGAGAATGCAGGAGTTGGTGTTCCACGCGCCACACGCGCACGCCTTTCCTGTATAAAGATTCAAGTAAATAACCAAAAGAAAGGCATTGACGAACGCGCGTGCAAGATGCCATTTGTTTAGGTTTTTGCTGGTGAAAGCGCACAGCTGAGGCCACAGCATGCTGGCGCAGTGGGAACACCAATCCCTGCATTCTCCTGATGCTTGGGTAAGACAGCAATAGGTCTATTGCGCGCACTTCAAAATGCATAGAAACGGATTGGGCGAAACATGGCCGAGATGTCACCACCAAGCAAAGCGCGTGTATGAAGGCACTCTCAGCGTCCCTCCCAAACCGACCAGTCAGGGTTGTTTGTCCCAGCGGTGGTACCGCATTCCCTCGCTCACTGCTTTGTTCCACTCACCGCCACGGTCGCCACCAAGAGAGTCCATATATCCTGTGTTCTCTTCCTCCTCCTCCTTCAGGGTTAAAGGGCACTCCGGGTCCATAGATCTGAATTTGGGATTATGACTGTTTTTAGCGCAGCCAGCGTCCCTGAATTGCGTAAGGTGTAATTTTTTTCTCGTTATCGTGCGTGGTTTTAAAGATATCGACGCCTCAAAGTTCTGTTTGGTGACCGAAGAAACTGAGACCAGCCGCTCGAGGCCCCGGCAACACTAGGAAATCGGTCGTGACGTCAGGATCGTTCTCTTCCAGCGAGTATGTAGGCCAAGCGGCACCTAGCTCCCGTTGCGCTGGCCAAATAAAGATAGAAGGTAAGTTGATTTTGTTTTAATTCTGTGTACGTGGTAGTTATCCAGCATAAGCAGGCAAGAGTAGTGCGTAAACCTACAGCTAAGCGACTGGAAAACCCGTCAACTCGTCTCCGGTGCCGTACTGGCGGCCGCCGCCATGCGCACTATGCCGTACTCGTCGCTTGTATACCCGCAAAGCTAGCGACTGGAAAACGAGTAAACTGGTCTGATGCCACACTCGCGGCCTCTCGCCGTGTGCTGTCTCCGCATTCGTCGCTAGGCCTAAAATTGTCATCAGGGCTCCGTGGGATGGAGCGGCGTTGCTCCACGCCGCGCTGCCAGTGACGTACAGTACTAGGGCCTCTCCCTTCGCGCTGCGGGTCAGTCTCCTACTACAGTAAAAGTTTTACACCTTTAAGGGTGTAAAGGGTATTCCAGTAACTTAACCTCGGTTACACCCTTTTAACACCCTAAAATCTAGTCGCCACCCTCATAATTTTACGGAAGGGGGTGCTGTTTCGTGTCACACTCTCCATTTAGTGAAGGGTAAGAAGGGTGTAGAAGGGGTGTTAAATAAATAATCTGAAATGTTTTCGAAAGCTTATATATGGCTCTACACTTATAGAGGTTAGCTCCTTGAAAAGCAGAACGGTCTGTTGCTCTAGTATTTTAATAATGTCGTACAATTGGTGCAAATAGCTGGTAATGAAGTCCTCTTTGTGCACTGAATTCGTGATGTTTGCAAACAAACTTTATATATGAGTTCATATTTAATTTTCTTGCACAATCACCACGATGCTCAGGAAATTGAAACCAGGAAAAATGTCAATACTAACAATTTTTACAAATATTTGTTGATGGAAGTGTACAGTAAGAAAATCAGTTAATCTCGAGTTTATATCTGACAACAAAACATGAAATCAAAATATAGTAAAAATGTTTGACAAATATTCACTGACATGCTGCTAGAACCTGTCCTATGACTATGTCAACCTGAGTAAAATATTCATTTGAGAATATGATGACATGCACAATAACTCACGCACATAAGAGATAGAACCCATAATAAACCAGTCCGAGACATTCCATTCAACAATGGTCTATGGTGTACGGAAAAGTCAGCGGTAGACTATCACCCCTTGTAGCCCTGTATCGTCAGCCTTAGAGATTCATAAATAGCTACCAGCCAGTTATATAAAGTTCTAGGCCCCTATGTCTAAAGATTGGGAACCAATCAATTTTCTTTTCCCGCCTATGCAAAATTCTAGGATTTCGAGTCTAAAGACTGCGAACCAATACATTTTATTTACCCACCTACAGAAATTTATGGCCCCTAGTAGTCTAAGACTACGGGGCTATATAATAACAACAACAACTACAATAATAATAATAATAATAATAATAATAATAATTGCTGTGTTTAGCAGTCTCCGGGGACATCCAATTGGTCTTCTGCTGGCGCAGTTCAATAGAACGGACAACAGAGCGCTTGGGCGCGCGCAGACACATATATACACGCGCACGCATCTTACGCATGCACACGCGCAAACGCACGCCCGCGCGCAGCACACACACAAGCACAGACGTATGCACGCGGATGCATCCACACGCGCGCGCGCACACATGCACAGCACGCGCGTGCGCGTCATACACGCACGCAAACAAATACGACGTCGTCGAGCGGACTGGCCTCGTGAGCGATCGGTCACGTGATCCACCCCAGTGGCAAGCGCTGCGGAGCAGATCGAGCGTAACGTTCCCTGTTCCAGAGCCGCTCAGCATCTCAGAGCGTCTGTCAATCTTGCTGAAAGCACGATATTTCTCATCAGAACTTCATGCTTGACAAAATGTGATTGTTTTTACGTGATGGCGTGGTGACCCGACGTTGAGACAGAATTTATCTTTCCTTACGGTGAAGGATGAAGACAACTTGAGGTGCTGTACGATTTAGCCGTACCAAACACTTATGCCGTAAAGCGAACGTCATTCCGAAGGCGACTCCACCTGCGGAGCATTTGGCGTATTGTTCTAATTATTCTTACTACGTAGATTATAGGCGACACAACCAACAAACGACACACCTAGCTCTCATCCGAATAGGCGCGCTCAACGACTTCCACATAACGCGATATCTGGGGCGCTCCGCTGGTAGCAGAAACGACTGGGCAAACACTTCGCCGAGAACGGCTGCCTCGTCTACGACGTCACTCGAGCTGGAGCCAAGCTGGTATCTTCGTCGCTGTCCCCGATTTTGCTGTCACTGCGTTTTACTAGACCTTCTGAAATTAACTGAAACGCTGCATCACTCACAGTATGGTCAGGCGAGCAGCTGGTCACGACGAGAGCAACCAAAGCAAGCACGGCAAAGAGCCCACCCGAAATCGAAAAAAAAAAAGAAAGCCCGCGAAACTCACTCGCGGAACTGTAAATATTGCAGAGGACTGCAGATCGTACCTTCCAAAAAGGCTGCGCGGAGAACTTCTCCCACGAACGGTAGTTCGGTTTCACATCACAAAGAAAACACCTAACGCCTAGAAGAAAAGTCCACAAGATTTAGCCAACTTTTTGCATTTTTTTACATTATTAGCTGTATTGAAATTCTTATTGAAACCTACATAATATTGATTTGCTTGGTATCGTTCTACCATGCAAAAATAAAAAAGGCAGCAGAGACTTCCTTGAAGACTGCGCTTCAGACCATCGCTATTGCAATAAGCTCCGTTGGGCTGTCTGAGTCTGTGGTCTGAGTGGCCCGAGTGGTCGCGCTGGGTTCCGAGATGCTTCGGGAATCTCCTTTCTTTTCACGTTGCTAGACGTTCCAGCGGATATTTCTTTATATTCGCCCTTATTAATAGCCGTGTTCAAGAATAACCGGCAATAACTGAGAGCGCTGGAGACGCTGTTTCCTGTCGTACGCGCCCGTAAGTTTCAGCACAGCATGGACGAGCTCGATGCAAACGCTCGGTGAGCAACTTTCTTTGTTTCTGCAGCTGGGCGTCACGCTGTTCTCCAGCCTGATGTGTACCGTGTGCAGTGCTGGGCTATGCGTCGATTTTGCCCAACTATGCGTTCTGTCCTGTTTTGTTCGTTGGCCAGACAGAGCGTATCACCCAAAACCTGTGGCTCGCTCCCCATTGTGCAGGATACTCCCTGCGCGGCGGAACCGTCAAAGGGTAATGCTTCCAAGCAGGCATAGTCCGACTGACGCTCCTGCGACGACACTTTGCGGAGCCCGTTCAAGGCCTCGTGACGGACGTTCAAGCATTCGAGTCGCCGTCCCAAAGTGTTAATTGCAGGTCACGCTGGTTCTGACGTCTTGTGCCAACAGCCCGCTCGCCACTGCATCTGTTTCATAAGGCGTTGGAGCGAGAAAAACGTTACAAGAGCTGAAAGCAGCATGATTTTTGCACCAGACTAATGCACTGCTCACAGCGTAGAGAATTTCTGGTCTCTTCCCGTTTGCAGAACCGGCACACTTTCCAAGTTTAATATTGTGTGGCGTAAAAAAAAAAAAGTTTGGATGTTACGTTTCTTGGTGGTATGGCGAGACAGACCTTACAGTAAAAGCAGAGTAGCTGGAGCAAGCTTAAACATAAAAAAGATGGAAAAAGGTAACTTAAACGCCATATGTGAAACCTTGAATATCTCGAGTGGAGTTGAGACTACCACCGTATCTTTACTCTGGGGCCCAGTTACTCTTCTGTCAAAGACTAATAGCCAAAAGTGATAAATAAACAAATGCGAAACTTTATTGATTGGGTTGGCTAAAATTCGTAATTGATGCAGTACAGCCCTACCCTGCTCTGCTTATTTTTATGATATCAGGTAAATCTCGTAAATGTAAAGGACAGTTCATATAGCAGCCATTTGATGTCCGATCCAAGTTATATTGGAACGGACTTCTCAAAGAGCTTGAAGTTATATAAAAAAATTGCCTCTTCATAAATTAAGCCGCACCAATTGAATGTACAATAGTATGCAGGGCAACTTGTATGTATGTTCTCAGCGAAAAAAAAAAAGAATGCATCTCAAAAAGTTACACGTCCTGTGTGTTCCCTCTCTGTTAGAGCTTTCTTTCTGGTACACGCAAAATGCGGGTGTCTCTAGCTATCTCAAAGGTGAGTGGTAGCGACATTTCCTGGCAGGGCCAGCGGATAGCCTGACTCCAGTTTGGCTACCAGCTTGAAACCTATGGGAACCTGGGGAAATACAGCTACAAGAGTGAGAGTGGCGTTCTGCCCAGCACTTCCTCAACGATGGCACCAAGGAGGATGTGGGAGCTGCCCTGGGAGTGAATGCAACATGGAAGGTAGGTCATTCCAGTAAACCCTATACAGATGATACCAAGCAGAAAAAAAATGTTATTAAAAACACGGAGGATGAATTACACTGGACAAGGAGGTGCCATCAACACAGTGCTGTGTTGCATTACTTTGCATCCTCTGTTCCCATATTCTTCATGATTTCTTTGCAATAGTGGCTACCAACTGGCCCAATCATCAGTGCTAACTGGGTCAACAAAAGTATGTGCTGCTATTTATTTGCATGCATTAACACTGTGCTTACAGTTGGATTCTAGAGTCATTTATTAATAAACAAAATGCAGGGTGCAAGCTAGCTGTACAGTGCTGAGCACTAATAAATGAGATTCAAGGCTGGTTCTCTTAAAGGATGACACAAGCGTAAGAAAGTGTGCTATTTCAAAGCTGGAGTTAAAAATAGAAAATCAATAGGTGACCATAAAAAGAGGAAAACATAGTGGGAAGACATGAAGTCACTCTTCAAAATTTCTTTTTCTGCTTACCACCCCCTCTACAAGGAGATTTCTTCCTGGATTCTCTGCGGCTATACTTTTCACAACCCGCATATACCAAGGACAGTAAATGCAAAGAAACAACTCTACTTTCATCTGGGTAAATGTGATTATAGCAAACAAGACAGGGAATGCCCTTGAGCTTTCAACTTCAGGAAACAGTTATTCATGCACAACATCAAGATTTAAAAAAAATACAGATGGGCATCACGTCCTCTTTCTAAAATAACAGAAAATAGGCCAACTGCTTCCACTCGATGGCGAAACACAGGAAGTGCATTCAGCAGATTTCTAGGTTTCGTTACGTTTGACTGATTCTTTTTCAGTATATACTTGCGGTCATTCTCTATTAGCCAAATTATTTCAGTAGTGTTCTATAAGGACACAATTACTGACGGTGATCACATGTTCTCTTTTTGACAGAGCTAAATACAGATCCTTATTTTTCTGTGCAACATTTATACTGCAAGTTCAGCTCTGATCGGTAAATTTTATGTGCCTGATGCAGAGTGAGCGAGGAATTTCTCAGCGGCCCTTGGGACTTGTCTTGCTGTAGGTCGAAGCATGGCAATACTGGCTTTCTCTGTTACTTTACTTTGTGGTATATGTTTGCATTAGACTTGTCATTGTTGCAGTCCAGCTGAACCAAGCAGGTAGGCCCACCGTCAAAGATCACGCAAGCCACTCTCTTCAAGCTGCACAGAGTGTTCTATGAGGTGAGCAATCAGGCGGTCCTGTTGGCATGCCATGCTTGGGGTTCTATGTGAAACTGGCCTTTGTCCAGTTTGATCCAGTTTTACGTAAGGAAACTAACGTGGACCTCTATAGTAGGATGGTGCTCGGCTGCATCCTCATGCACCCGGTATGTTATATTACGTACTATACAAAAAAGACATTCTAATTTAGAAATCGAATTCGAAATTTATAGAAAAAAAAAATGGCGTGAGTGTTATTTGGATGCCACCTTCACTGTGTGTTTGTAGGGCTCGGAACACATTAGATAGGGGATAACCGTCAGAGAATGTTTAATATCAAAACTAATCTGCCCAAAATGTTTTAGTAATATTCTTGATTTACGTAATACTGGGACATGTTCTTCAGAATCTCTAGTTTCGGGAGCATGTGAATAGCAAAGACTCTACCCAATTGACACAGTACTTAGATGGCAACAAGCCTGGTGATATTCACGGCTAAAATCTCACCTTTCAGCCTGCTCGATTCCGCAATCTTGCGCTCAGAACATCTCAGGATATTGTGCAGACGGGCATGGTCTGGGCTTGGCCACTATCCGTGGAAGTTATGGCGCCGATTGCATCCACCAAGTGCACACTGCTCAGATGAAAGTGACGACGTGCCTGGTAGGACTATGTCGCTCTCTACCCACCACTAACGGCACGCAATTCTGAGCTCAGTGACTTGAGCTATCTTTGCATCCAACATTAGAAACGCCAAAGTTGGACAATGAGATCTCCGTAATGCTTGGCTCTGCGTCAATTGTTTAAGCCTGGATATCCTTTAATATTGACTTTGGCATTTAACACTGCAGTTGCAATACATGTGCCCATAAAGCCATTAATTACAAACTAACAGATTTTCAGTCAATTAGTCAAGATTACTGTGGCGGCTACGCCCTTTACTAAATCCAGCCGAGTCCCATGAACACGCAGTGAAGAAGACAATGGACATAAGCAACTCTCAACGGCCTTTTTTTTAAATATGCTCTCCTGTTAGCTTTCAAATATAATGCCATGTCTACATGTAAAGCGACTTGTAGAATGTAATCATGCACATAATTGTTACAAAGCTGCTTTACGACCAATTAAGCGAAAATTATTTTGCATTTTGATCGCAACCTTTCAAACATAAGCAGGGCATCCAGTTTGGCATTCGAAAGCATTCTGATTCGGCACAAATTCAACGGACTGCCTTGGTTTTGCCTTTTGGGCTTCATGCATGGAAATAATATATGACACAGTGCAGATCAAGTAGAATTTGGGCTTAAATCTGGTAGTGAGTTCTGAGATTATTAACATTTCAGTCCTATATCGCATGGTTTGCGCTCCCCTCTGGGGCCATGACTTCTGGGCACCATTTACATCATGGCTGCATCCAGCAGCCGCAGGTTACCTTTGGGGCCACCGGGTACTGCCTCTCTTGTACGTAGGCACTCATTGTAATCTTACGGGGCAAACAACAGCGAACAAGGACACAGGAAAGAGAAGATGTACACAGACGGAGCGCTGACTGAATACTGTTGATTTTGAGGCAGCTTTCTGCAACGGCGTGGTCACACCAAACAATTACATTCGACACATGACTGTCACACGGCTAGATGCATGTTAAAGCCCCCCTCAAAATGCCAAATCACAACCATAAGTATCTATCGAAGGCTGCACTGACACACATTTGTCTCTAGTCCTGAAAATGTAAAAGGCCTCAGCTATCTCCTAGCTCTGCTCGTGCACTGTGTCTTCCCAGGACCGTGGTATCTTCCCAAACCGAGAATGTCCACATCCACGGTCTATGACAGTGACCGCCAGGGCCCTGACGGAGATGTCACTGATCAGACACACATGTTCACATTGATCTCTCATTAATGCAGCAACCAGGGGTCTGGTAGATGTAAACTTTTTTACAAGTCAGGGGAATACTGCAGACCACCCACCTCAAATTCTGGGGACAGCACCCGTGTGTATGGGTTCTTCATCACATGGGGCCCTGACAACACAGGCTCCCTCTCCACCCTCGCCCCTTTATAACCGTCCCAGCCCGGCGCGGTGCTCGAGAAATGGCAGGACAGCCACTGGCATTGCGCTACTTTCTCCAACCTATGTGCCACCTTATGGATACTGGGGGCACCACCCACCGTGCTTCCACGTAGACTTCCTACCCACCGCTACCTCCGGATTTCTCACCGTCACTCAGAGCTCCTCTGTTACACCTACCGGAGATTGCCAGAATAAGCACACCCTCCAAAAGTTTGTTGGCATTGGGTACGTAAAACACGACGTCATTGGTGCAGAGACATGACCTGACGAGTGACCTTCAAAGACTACTGGATATGAATCCCCTTTTAACTATGTTACCAGGGAATGACTCAGAAATCTGGCGGGGCCACACTCCTTCGCATTTAGGGCGGTAAGCACCAACACTGCGTGGGAGTCAGAGAAAGTGTAGCTTAGTGGCTCAAAAACAAGGAGACAATTTCTACTGTGGCCTTCTCCTGGTGAAGTTCTCCGCGTCAACCTGCACGTCTGGCAACAACCACACCCTTCTCTGTTCCGGCCGGAACCAGTTCGGAACAACACCCAAAAGTCATCCTACGTGCTCCAGCTCGCTACAATGACGTCTACCTCTGATTTTGCGGCTATGCGCTCTATCGCACCTGGACAGGAATCACTGATCCTTAAAGAAGACCTCGGTTAGGGGTGTTTTACAGTTTCTGGACATTAAGCTTACTTTGTCGGACTCCCAAGTGTGTTAGGCAGCTTCTGTCCTAGGTCGAAGAAAGGTGTGCCTTCCATCTCGACTCGGGTATCAGTCAAACATAGCGGCAGCAGCGTGGATTCATATCCAGTAGTCTTTGGGGGTCACTCGTCAGGTCATGTCCTCACCAAATGTCGACGGAGTTTTCGTGAGCTGTGCTCAACAAAACCTGTGAGGGTGGCTATTCCTGGCACCTCCTGGCAAGTTGTGGCCGAGTGCCTACCTCTGAGGAGGGTGGAGCAATCCTATAGGTAGCTATGGGTAGGAAGTCCTACGCTGAAGGCGGTGGTGGTGCCCCATATCCATGGAGGTGGCGCATAGGATAAAGAAGTGCCAGTGCCACAATGTTCCTCTCGTGCGGACTCAGCACCGGGCAATCTGGGACGTTTATGGGGCAGGGTGAAGATGGAAGAATGTGCTCGTCAGGAATGCCACATGCAGATAAGCAAGTAAAACAATGTGTCTTGTCCCACTTGTGGTGGGTGGTGTTTCCATAGTACTTCCTCAGACTTGTGCAAGTTTACATCTGCCAGACTGCTGCTGTGTATTGCTGATAGACTACGCAGCACGTTGCTTTGATTAGGCATCTCCGTCGGGGAAATCTGGCGGTTCACTGCGACAGATGCAATTGTGCTGTGTTTGGCAGATTTTCACGGTCCTTGGGACAACACAGCCACCGGGGAGTCGAGCTAGGGAGACAACTGAGGCCTTTTACATTTCCGAGTTCAAAGATTAAATGTGTCAGTGCGCCGTAATACCCTGTGATTGTGAGTTGGTACTTGAGAGGTTTAACTTGTGACGATCATGTGGCGGTCATGTGCCGTGTCTGTTTACCTTGTTTGGTGTGACTACACCCGTTGGGCGTTTTCTTCTGCACAAGCAGTTGACAAAAGTCAGCGCTCTGTTTGTGTAAATTCCTCTCTCTGTCCTGTGTGCTTGCTCTGCTGGGTTGTTTACCTGTACATGCTGCACCAACTGAGTCCAAATTTCTGCTCAGTGTTACAGCTCTGTTATATGGCCTGTCAGAACACCTTTGTCTGTCACGAACCGGTAGGTGCAGGAGGTGCAAACACAACAATATCTCATAGTTAGCCTGTGAAATATATTATCACGAGCACCTGTTTCCTGTCTGTCGCCCACTCCACCGCTGAAAACCACAGCGCGTCCATCCCTGCCCTTTTTACGCCCGACGCTCTGCATGCTGGATTTGTGTTGCTCCAGGTCAATGTTCTGGACGTTGCGTGAGCTCATATGGCCGGTGACTGTACATAAAATGTAGCTTGTGAAAATTGGTTTTTACAGCTACATACGACTACTGTGTATACAGGTTAAGCTGTTTCTGCAAGCCTTCATCTTTGGGTTTTTCAGTCTAGAGGAGGAACCAAAGAAGTTAAGATTGAGCCAAGGGAGGAGAATGCTAGCATACATATACGGTTTGCTATGGTCAGTCGGCAGCCCTATGCGGTTCATAGATGCTAGGTGTGGCGAGGGCCGAAGGAGTGCGTCCGTGGTGGACAGCATTGGTGTAGCTCTGCCTCCGCCTTCTGTTCGGTGTTTGTCCCTTTTTCTTTTTTTAAACTTGCCTTCCCTTGGCTGGTGTCTGCATGACACCCATACAAGGAACCGAACATTATCGCACCCAATGAGCGCTGGCGACCGATGACACCGCTCTTACAGACAAAGCGTGTCTCATGAATCAGCCCTGCTTCTTTGTCTTCTTGACCCCTTTTTGGACATAATTGTTTTCTTATCTGTGCATTTGTGGGTGACCTCTTATTGCAGCCACAATAAACCTCAAATGTTCTACAAGAGAGGCCGCTGTCTGCAGAACGAAACCGGCCACTTAAAGCAATGTGGTAGCAAAGCAAAGATCACTCAGTGCGAACTCGAACCGAAGTGATGCGGCTGGATTTGTGACGTGGCTTCTATTTTTTTTATCATCAACCCTGTCAGTCACCATTTCAACGGTAAATGTAGCAAAGATAGACACGTCTAGCAGCATATCAGGCAATATACATCGCAAAAAGTAATTTCACTTTTGAAATACAAATAGATTTTCATGCAAATGGTAATCTTGGTACAGAAATAGAGATACTCAAAAGTGCCCCTAAGATTATGCACGCAAAACTTTCATGCCGAAGATGTTACTGCCCATTTGTCCTCATTCGTTGTACATTGCTGCAGACGTCCGAGCTTACTTTGTTCACACGCAAGCAGCTGTCTTGCTACTGTGGAGTTTTGCTGATGCTCATGACCTTAACTGCAGCCAATAATATGCTTAGTTGTCAAGAGCGAACTTGTTTTGGCCTTGTTACATTAAAATATGTATTGTAGCTTTTTCTTTGCCTAACGCAGGGCTGAAACACTCTGCCGGCACCATGTGTCCTCTACACCAAGCAAGAGCTGACGTTTGAGGCAGACTTTCTCTCACCTTGTTGTGGATCGGAGCGCTTGTGTCTCTGTTTTGAATGGGAGACGATTGACCAGTGCATGCTGTTGACAGCATTTTGGCTGTTCAGGCATCCAGCAGCGAATGCTGGGCCTCCAACACGCTGGTTGCTCTGGAGGGGATTTCCCTTGGCTTGAGCTACAACTCCCAAAGACGGTCGTAATTAAATTTTTTGGAACACAAGTTTGCAGAGAGGTTATGCAGGTTGGAAGAGCTGTTTTGTGAGCCGTATTGCAAGTGTATATTGCACTTTTTCGCCAGTATTATCAGGTTCATTTTTATTTTAAGCTCACAAAACGAATAGTTGCAGAAGGTTTTATAGAGGGTGTATGCTTTTTTTATCTCTTGACCTGTTAGGCACTTTCTGTGATAACTTGTGCTGCAACTTCCTGTAGGCCAAATGCCTAAAATTTAGCTCGTTTCAGTTCCCTGATTCATAGCTGTCTTCCTAGAACTTAATAATTTTTCTTGTGCGTCGAGCAAGAGGATATTTTCAGCGTCTTCTATTGAGAACATTTAGCTTTTCTGCTGTGAGAGTGCAAGTTCATTCTGTGATGATGTTTCACTGCATGTTTGCAGATAGCATTTTTATGTCACGAAATGGCATGCATTGTATTTTTCGACATTGCCTGGCTGTTCAACAAATGTTCAATTTAACAACATTCTAATTGATGTCATAATGAGCTTCACTTACTGAAATACTGCTGGGGTTCAGTCAGGTGCTAGACCACTCTCCACACCTGCACCTATTAGTATGACAGACAAGTAACATAATGAGTACAAATGGGATAAGTGAATCATGTGTCTGGTACAGTACCTCTGAGACAAACATAACATGTCACTTGATCTCCCAAACTGGGGAAGGCTCCACGTGCTTTGTTGCAACCCACGATGCTTACAATGGTTGAGCCGCGCAGGTGCACGATGCGCCGGGGCTTGCTTGCTCACTTAGGAGTTCGAGAGAGGGGGCTCGTAGCACTACCCAGTTGCCTCTGGGGTTATGATGTGGCTTGCAAGGAGCACTCGTTTGTACTTCATGAAGTGAGCTGTACTCAGTGTGACTAAGTCATAACATCCCGTTATCATGGCCTCATGATACTGGTTCTTTGGCAATCCCCTCTACGTGAAAAGATGTAAATGTGTTCCTAGTGCAAACATAAGCTGTAAATCATATAATTCTAATATAAGGATACTTCGCAATACCTTATATGATAGTTTTGTAAAATTTACAAGTTATGATATGTGGACTGGACATTCCTATGAAAGTTTTCACTGGGGCCTATAGCAATTAACATTTCACCCTTCAGCCCTAAGCTGCGGCGGACGCTACCAGCCAATCCAGCGTCGAGAGAGTGTCATGCAACATTGAACTCCACGTAGCCAAATGCTCGCATGATACTCACCCGGCTTGCGCAGTTGGCTGGGGTGGCCCAGGCACCCGGGGCCACCGCGGCGTGGCGCCCATTCCCTGCCAAGCACCCTTCTCCGAGAGTGTGTTTAGCATGCACCCATGACAGAAGGGTGCTGGCCTGAAACACCCTAAGGGTGTTAGCCCTGGGACAAGCATGATTTACACCCTTAAGGGTGTAAAAACTTTACCTGTGTAGACGCACGAAGCTGTATTCTCCAAGGCGGGCCGCATGGCGCTGCAACGGGCGTGCTTTGGAGCTGTACACGTCTGTTCTTTGTTCTTTTTCCTCTGGTAGCAGAAGCCTTACGATTTGTAAGCTCGACACTAATTTCTACCACGTTATATAGTGCGTCTAGGTGGTGAATCTAATTTAGCAAATAAAAAATAAAAAAGAATAAAAACTTGCCGCACTAGAAAAAGCAAGAAAAGAAGAAGTTCATTCCGGCAGACATTTTCTTCTCAAAGCTGTAAGTTTTTGTGGGTGATGGAGAAACAAAGAGCGTTATGCAAGGTGAGAAGAACACTTTCTTTGCCTTCCACAATTCCACCCCCACCCACAACAATTCTTTGGTTAGAATACATAGGATTTCAAAGTTTGCCTTCAAGTACTTTGACTAAGGCAAGTGTTTCTTTTTTTTTTGGCATTTTTAAATATTATATTTACCTCCAGCCGAACTTGGTAAATGAGAGAGTTGTAACTTAAAATCCGAACTTTCGCGATTTTTTTAAGTCCTCTATGGCATCCACAGCGCAATGTTAATTAATACTGCTGCGTAACGGGTTTGAACGATTGGGAGGCGATCGAATGTTTATATCGCATGATCGAGCTTCACGCGCCGGCTGTCTCTAGTAGTCGTTACAGACCTGTGTAACACGCACGAGATTGCGTAGTAAACAAGCAGTGATGCAAAGCAGAACATTGTTTTCCTTTCATTATAACTTCAGTGATTGGAGTTAGTTAGTGGTTGTACTCTACATGCCCACCTTCCCCCTTTCAATCGACATTCAATGGAGTGTGAATGCTCCATCTTCAAAACTGCACTTGACAATGACTGTTTCTATTTATTGATCTGGATACTTTTATCATGTTTACCTTTTCTGTACAACATGCCACTCTAGTAACCTACGTTCATTGCCATGTTGACTGCATGTTTTACCTTACATCTTCAGTGTGGTTCGGCTGGAATCATCCTTTCACTAATTCAAATGGTATGTGTATGAACAAGCCGCAAATGTTGGTTTTTTTATCTCTGCCTCCTTCTCCACATGGAAGTAATAAAGCATTTGATTTTGAATCCCCACATCAAGGTCGTGTAGCCGATTTCCACAATAAGAGGGCTTCTTTAGTTTTTTCTTCAGCATACATGTCGTTTAGTAAAACCATCGACGAAGACGATAGCTGAGCCTTGACCTAAATGCACATGACCCACAGCCACCTGCTATGTGAACTTCACAGGAGAATGAAGAGGGCCACAGAGACAAGTCCAGATGCTGTTTGGTAGACGACGGACTTTATTTACAACTGAATCAGTCCGCTACAACCCAAGAACGAAGGCGAGGGTAGACGTGGCCTGGAGGAAAAAGCAGACGGAACGCTGGAGAAGAGAGGGGAAACGTCCTTCTCTTTAGCGTTCTGTCTGCTTCCTCCTCTCCGGCCTGTCTTACACTCTTCTCGGCCACTCTAAGGCCAGATGCACTCTGTATCCTCGGCATCTTCCAAAGAACAGCATGAGCAGCCTTGGGCGCGCCGAGTTGCTCGCTAAAACGAGTCTTGAAGTCCTCACAGGCTGCATACAACAAAAGGCTATACCGAAGCTACACGGGCTACAGATAGCCCGTGGCCAGGATAGCGGTGTGAATGGTCTTTTCTTTATGTGTATGTTTTCTCCTAGTTCAGCCAACCGCTTAATTCATGAGTATGAACCAACTAGCCTCAGCTCAAGCCTGCTACAGATAGAAGCAACGGCTAAACACGCCAATCATAAGCCGAAGTAGCAGTGCGTAGCAACACGAAGAAGCGCGAAGCGCGCGCAACGGTGCGCCCGTCCGGACCGGAGGTATGGTACCGGGGCAAAGAAAAACAGAAACGATACTGACGTCACGGCCCAAGGTTGCTTTAGCGATCGGCAACCCGCTGGCCGCCCGCTAAGGAGCTGCGGGTCGCATTTTTATTATCGGCATTAGTTGAGAAGCGCGGAGTCGCCCGGACGTAAATTTCGGCCGGTCTGTACTTTGTGTCACTACAGCGATACCAGTAATTTATTTCATTTTGAGTTTTGGCCGGAGTTGCCCTCTAAGTTCTCGCTTCGTGGCCGCCGAGGAGGAGTTCTGAGCCAGAGTTGCGCGTCTGCTGTCCACGTGCCGCCGCGCCGCCGCCGCTATTGCCGAGATCCGATCACGTGAGGAGCCCGATCAAGTGCCGTGCAGGAAAGTAGATGTTGCACGCGCCCCGGCGTACGTTCCCCTGCTTTTGAGCGCGCGCGCGCCTCGAACGCGCGGCGCCGCTATTCGCCGAATTCAGTCACGTGACGAGCGGGATCAACATGCCGTGCAGGAAAGACGGCACTACGGAGATGAACGCGCAACTCTGGCTCCCAGGCACCCCACACCGCAGCGCCCTCCGTGGCGAGCGGACTAACCGCCACTGCTGGTTCGAGGCTGAGTTCCGAACACGATCTGGTTGCTCGCTCCCGCGGGAAGAGCGGCCAGAGACAGAGTCATCACCCAAATGTTTCTTCCGCGGTTTCTTCCACCGTGTCTCAGACAAGCCTGTGAACAACTTCGTCTTTTTCGCTCATCATACTCGTGTTCAACGGTCATCAAACTCGAATTGTGCTAACTCACTAAATCTGGCCCGAGCCAGACATTGAGCGTCTTTTGACGCGTTGACTGACATGACTTCCAGCCAAACGTTCACGCTGCGCTCGTTTCTAATTTGTGTCTACGCTCGATCTCATTGTGATGATATTAAACCGTTAATGCACATGCTTTGATTAGTTTAGGCGGGGGGGGGGGTCATTCAGTCCATGTTCCTGGACTGCAAGAGAAGTCTTACAGTTATCCGGAAAAACGATTCACCCGCACCCGGTGTCAAGGTATAGGAGCGTGCCGTGTACCATGTTGATTGTCCCAGCAGCACCACAACTTTCCCTGGCTATCGAAGCCAATGCTATAGGCGCCCGTCCAGTCGCGTAGCTTGAACTTTGCTCAAGGCTGTACACGCGCGCTCTTCTTCAGAAATGCCCCTCATTTCTGCACGCTAGCTCATGTTGCACGCAAACAATACATGTGAAATAATAGGTCTGTTCGATTCGCCTGAACTGGCTGAACTAGTTCAGCAGTGCAGGAACTGGTGCATTCGATTTAACCGGAGTTGCATGCCGCTGCACTGGCGCGTTTGATTCATCCCAGTTCTGAACGAGTGCAGACCCAGTTCCTCAAAATCTTGCACCGGCTCCGGAGTCCAGTTCAGCGTCCGTGCAGAAGCAGACGACAAGAGCAGAGCAGCGATAGCAGACAACACTCCTCTTGTTCAAATGTCTGCAATATTTAACAATAACGCCGATACGGAGGTTGCATTTCCTCTATCTATGATAATAACTGTGTAAGTACCGAGCGAGACAGGACACCTTGGTGGACTTAGCGCGATGCGCGCCGCTTTACTGACTCAGCTACATACAACATGGTCCTGTTCGACAAGGCTCGGCGTCGAAGTGGCCGTGGCTCGAGTTGGCACGCGCAGGTGCGTTAGCCCATGCTCGCGCGCATGCGCTCTTCAGATAAACTAGTCACGACCTTCCCTATCGCTCACCTCGGCTGCATCATTGTTACCGCGCGTGCCAAAGCGTGAGCTAGTTGCTTTTGAATGAAGCCTGTGCTCTGCCACGAGCGCTCTGCAAGAGTGAACCAGTCAGGCAGTCGAAGCTAGCCGCTCGCGCTTGGACGACCTTCGCAGTTAGTCCGTGCTAAGGTGAATGAATAACAACGTAATCCTGCAAGTACCGAGGACGACGCTGTTCATGCTGCTGGGCGCCCTAACGAAGAGACACCTGGAGTTGGTTTGGAGACTGCGGATGCGGTGTTGATAGGTTATCCTGGACGGGCTCTTTCCGTACTATGACGTGACGTCCGGCCCACGTCATGGTCAGTAGTTCCGAGGTCTGGCACGTCGCGGTTTCCCTCAGCCAGGCGTAGTCGGCTTGCATCGCACTTTCTACTTCGGATGTAGATCGATGTGTCGCGGCCGTCTTCAAGCTGTACCTGGTAAGAGACAGGTCCCAACTGGTATAAAATCTCCCTGGCAACCAGCTGTTCCGCGCTTGCGCTGGTCACTGCAGACACGCCCTGCGCGAACTGTCGAACAGCCTTCCGACCGTCGATCTCGAAAGATGCCCCTGGCGCTGGGTCATGACTGATTGTTGATCAGGATGTAGGTGATCCAAGGCTGATCGAATCGTCGACCGAATAGAGGCTCCGCAGGGCTCTTTCCTGTTGAGGTGCCTGGAGAATGTGCTGCGAACAAGAACTCAGCGCCGACGAACGAACCAGTCCCCCGAATTATTTTCTTTAGTGACTTCTTCGTCTGCCTGTACCTGGCAGTATGGCCATTCGAAGATGAGTGATACGGTCCCGCCGGGACTTGACGGATGCCGTTTCGACGGAGGAAATCTTTAAAATCGCCTGAACTGAAGGGAGTACCATTGTACGAAACCATCACGGCCGGCAGTCCGTGCGGAGTGACGATAAGGTACGGAGTACAGTGATCACAGCCGAGGCGGACGCAGATTTGACTCGCGGACTTCCAGCCATTTGGAGTGAATCGACTACGATTGTAAAAATACTCGCCCCGAAAGGGACCCGCAAGTCGACGTGCAGTCTCGACCACGGTCTTGTCGTGAATTCCCACGGGTGGACGGGGCACGGGCTGGGGCGTTTCGGGATTCTGACACGGAACACAGCACCGCACTCGGCGTTCTATATCTTGGTCAAGGCCCGGCCACTAAAACCAGACACAGCCCTTGCAAAACCCTTCATTCTCACAACCCCTGGGTGACCGCTGTGCAATGGGTCCAACACGGTTTCTCGAAGAGGTGGGGTGTGATGACACGGCTGCCCCAGAGAATACAACCATTATAGGCAGACAGTTCGTCGCGGCGAGAGTAGTAAGGCCTACAAACCTCTGGAGGTTTCTCGACGGCCAGCGCAGGGATCCAACGCGCGTACCCGGGAAAGAACACGATCTTTCGTCGTCAGAAAAGCCACTTGTTTTGCGTTAATCGTGTACCTCCGGCGTTGATTCGATGAGGAGAACATCACGAAGAGAAGGTACTCAAAATCCTCAATCTTCTGAGGAAGACGGCTGAAAAGGTCAGCGTTGGCCATCTGTTTCCAGGTCTGTAAGTGAGGGTAATAATCGTACTGGGGTAACACTCAGGCTCCAGCGCAACAGACGCGGTGATAGAACCTGAGGAGTCGGCTTGCTGTGGTGCAGTAACCCCAGAAGAGGCTTAATTGTGGTCTGTAAAATCTTGAAATGTCGTCCATACAGAGAACGACGAAACTTATTCACCCTAGCTACGACAGCCAACGCCTCACGATCCGTCTGCGAGTAGTTTCTTTCGGCTTTTGTCATTGTTCTTGACCCAAAGGCCACGGGGAATTCTTAACCGGACGGTGACACATGGCTCATGACGAAAGCTAGGCCGTACGAAGAAGCGTCGCAGGCCAATATTGAGGGACGCTCGACGTCGTAATGTGCCAACACGGTCGAAGACTGTAGAAGATCTTTGGCGCGTCGGAAAGCTACTGTGAGCGTGGTATCCTCCGTCTCCTTTTATTCTTTCTATACCTTTGACGCGCCCCAAGTGAGCCCCAAGTGAGCGTGCCTGGTGACGGAAGACAAAGAAGCCGCCCTCGTGCCCGGCCCGGACCGCTCGTGCGTTCCAGTCTGGTGCCAGTCGCGAGCCTGTCAAGCCTTCAGCCAGTCAAGCCAGCCACCACTAACTCGCTCTTAGCCCTATTACTTAACGTTTGTCTTTAATGTAAATATACTTTCCTCTATTCTTTTCCAAGACTCGGCCTCTCACCTGGCAGTACCTTGACATCTGAGCGGCAGTCGACCTTGAACCGTGAAGCCTACCAGAGCCCGACCGCCAGCCTTGCCTCGATTCGCCTGGTTCCGCCTACGCCCCGTCATGAACACCTTCAACCGTTCTCGACAAGAAACCCGAAAGCTCTGGAACGACGTACTCCCGCCCCTCGCGTCTTCGCAAAGCGTTAAGAACGCGCTTCGTTTCTGCAATTTCTGGTGAGCGGAACGTTTCGTAGCCCTTTGGTAAGCCTTGCCCGACACAGCCATGCCCGGCATTGTCTGGAATGAACTGGACGCAAGAACTATGTCGTTTCTAAGCGTCGAGCTTATTAAGGAAGAGCTCGCTGCACGTGATCTAGACACTTCCGGCACAAAAGAAGGCCTCATCCAGCGACTCGCCGCGGACATCGAGGCGCGCCGTGAATCTTCGCCTTGCCCGGACCAAGCGTCGGCCTTCGCCGCAGGCTCTTTGGCATTAGACCCCATCACGCTACAAAACCTTGCTGTTTTGTTGCAGCAGCTGCCTCGTCCTTCCACGACTGTTACAACGCTACCAGACCTGTCCGCGACCCTCCCACCTTTTGAGGGCTCGCCAAAGCAAGACGTCAAAGAATGGCTTGAGGACGTTCAACGCGTCCAGCAACTTGCGTTATGGGATGACGCCACCACCCGGCTCATCGCAGCAAGCAAGTTGAAAGGCACAGCACGAAACTGGCACCTCGCGTTCGGAAGCCAATACGACACGTGGCCAGCTTGGAGAGACGCCCTCAAAGAGACCTTCATCACAGAATGGACTCTGATCCACTGGCAAGAACGGGTCATGGACGTGACTCAAGGGATTGGCGAATCCCTTCATCAGTACGCCTTCGCCAAATTAAGGATCATTCAACGCTGCCCGGTAACCTTAAGCGATCCGCAGAAGATCGACTACCTGCTCCAAGGCATGCGGGACCAACATACCGTCGCAGCATTGGCAGCCAACAGGCCAACAACCGTCCAAGCCTTTCTTGCGACATGCACGAGCCTGGATAGGTCCGCCCAACACGCCAAGGCAAGCCCTTCGACTACTCCAGCCCAACCCAATCACCAATCATCATTCGTCTAGGTCGGCTGGATCCGAACGTCCTACCCACCCTACGCAGCGCTCTGGCTTGACGTCACCGTCACCCCCAGCCTCACGTCAACGCATCGCAGACCTGCCCACCGACTTGCAAGAGGCCAAATACCAAGCCATCTCGTCGCAATATGGAGCCCCAGCGTTCCGTAGTGGCCAAGACTTGTCCCAAGCGGTCTGCTACAAATGCAAACACCTCGGACACCTCGCTTCGAAGTGTACAACATACACCGATGAGTCAGCACAGGCATCGTCGTCGGCAGCTAGGGTCATGCCTGCAAAGCCATTTCCACCAGCTCTTCACAGCATGCCAGCGACCCTTGAAGACTCTCAGCTGCAGTGCCCATTCTTTTTAGCCACCATCACTGGAATTGGAGACTATGATGCTTTCCCTGACTCAGGTTCCAAGCTGACTCTCATAGCAAAGTCGCTTGTTCCTGAACGTATGCTACATCCCTGGACTGAGCCTCCACTGGCAGTCGTAGGAGGCACCACCGTACTCCCAGTGGGTGCAGCTTTACTTAAGATCACCATTGGCCCAATCGCGGGAGTCGTCCAGGCCGCGGTTCTGGAACACAACATTTTCCCCTTCATCATTGGTGAAGATTGGTTTCGAGCCGCACAGGCGCGTCTGATCTTTGAGCCTCCGCAGCCCGTCCGGCTCCAGCATACGGCCACAGGTTTGTCCATCATAGCAGAACAAAAACTAGCACCACGGATGTCCAATGCCGTAATTCTCACCCAGTCGAGCCTTAATTCACAAGTGCAGACCATGTCACAAGACTGCTTACAGAAAGAGCCCTTGCCGTCACCGGAGCAGCCATCCTGGCAAGCCTTCGCCCAGGAGACTCCGCGTTTGCCTTTAAATAGCCCCAGTGCCAAGCCGCCAGCCCAGATAGCCGGTACTGTGGCTATAGTCATTCACCCTAATCTTCCGCCAGCCCTCCTTGAAGATCAGTTACCTTTCAGTCAAAATATTGTCATTGCCGACATTTTGACACAACAGAATGGAGTTTTCACCCGTCACGAAGATGACTTAGGCCATTTCACAGGCATGCAGCATCACAATGACTTGCTACCACACGTCTTGCCCTACAGCCGTAGCCCGTACCACTGTGCTTCCGAGGACAGACAGTTCGTGGAAAAACAGAAAAAGAAACTCCTGAACCAAGGTGCTCATCTTCCAGTATCTGGCCCATGGGCTTTCCCAGTGATCGTAGTGTCTCGCGGAGACAAGAAACGTTTGTTTGTTAACTATGCACCATGGAATGAACGCACGATCACAGTGGTGTACCCCCTGCCCCTTCCGGATGCTATCATCCGTGACATCGCTGGATGCGCGTACGTTCGCTACCAGGGACTTGAAAAGTGCATACTGGCAAGTCAGCCTCCGCCCCCAGGACTATGAAAAGACAGCTTTCATCGTTGTGCTGTTGGATCGCTGTGTTGATGGAGTTGGATGAGTTTGACTGAACGCTTGTCCCGGCCGTTCTTATTCTTGTTGTAGTAACTGTGAATTTGGCTTAGCGCACACTAAGGAACTCGGTTTTATAGATACGGCGGGGAGTGAGTGTGTTCGTCTCTTTCCTTTTTTCATTTGCGTATTTTTGAAGCCCTTGCATTTCAGCGTCAAATCATTTACCTTTATTCGAGGTTAGCTGTGAGTGAGGGACTATGTGCTTCTAAGGTTAGGCTTTGTTTTGCATATTTTTGGATGTTAGCTATAGCCTCTAGTGCTTCTAGTGGTAAACGTTTGCGTATTTTTTAATATTAGCTGATAGCCATTGCCTTCTGCGTTCTTTTCGTTTTGTTTTGTTGTAAGCAGTTTGTTTGTTTATTTTGCTCTAAACCAAGAGACTTGGTCTTTTAAGGCTACGGTGGGATGTGAGCGCGTGGTATCCTCCGTCTCCTTTTCTTCTTTCTATTAGGCAGTCTATGGAAGGGACCGAGGCGGGACGGACGTGCTTCGCATGGGCTCTGTCGACTTTCGCTATTCTCGCAAGGAATCCACTTCAGAGGACCGCAATCTTTGTCGGAAGACTTTCGGAAAGTCATCCGGAACCCCCGTGAGAGGTTTGAAGACCGTGAGTGCTTATTATTTTGCGCTTTTGGACTTTGAAGTTCTCCGGGGCGGCGCTGCCGTGTTAAGCCTGACGCCGCATGTAGCAGAGCGGAGGTAGGCGAGGCGTTCCGCCGCCTTTGCCGCCGCTCGCTCGCTCGCTACGATTTCTCGACGCTCGCTATGGCGCACATCGTTGGATCCCAGCCTGGCGCTTCGACTTCTACCGGAGGGAGTGGAGATGGAGTTGTAATTACAGCCCCGCCCGTCCCCGGTGCTTTTGTTCAAGCTGCCGCCGGGCCTTCGTCGCAAGAAACAACAGCCATGGACTTCCAAGACATCTCGGAAGATAGCCATGTCGACCCAGCCATTATGGACGGGGACCTCTCGCAAGGGACGCCATCGGAAGATCCTTATTCCAATTGGACTTTACACCTCAAGCGAAGAACCAAGCAAAAGCTCGCCAGAGGCGAGCAAGTACGCGTGGCAGGCACGGTAATCTCTCCGCTACCACCCTCCTCTGCCACCGAGTTATCATCATCAACATCCTACGCAGCTGCTGCAAGCGCCAGGGCAACGGAGAAGCCCTCTTTTAAGAAGAGACGACGACTCCCCCCTGCCACGTAGCGACTTCAAAGTCGTCATCCGACCCAAGAAAGGCCTGCAGGTGAAGAGTTTCACCAACCACCAAATCTCTAAAGCCGTCTTAGCCGCCTGCGGAAGGAAAGTCGAAGATTCACAATTACTCGTGCGTCTGAGACCTGGTTCCAACATAATCATTGTTAGCACCCCGCATCAAGAGGTTGCAGACATTGTGCGCAAGATCACGCGGATTGAGTTGGGCGGCAACCTTTACGACGTCAACTCTTACGTAGCGGCACCGGACGGAGTGTCCCGGGGCGTTATTCACGGAATCGACCCGGAAACCCCGCCCGAGGAGCTCATGGCCCATCTGAGGGTGAGAACCCAAGGCGTGGAAATCGTGCAAGCCCGCATGCTGGGAAAGACAAAGACGGCCATGATCACGTTCAACTCTCACGTGGTTCCGCGATACGTCTACTACCACGGAGGGGAGACCGAGTGTAACCTCTACCAGCCCACCAAACAAGTCTGCTACGTGTGCCAGCGCATGGGACACCGATCAGACGTCTGCCCCACCCCTAACATCAAGATCTGTCTCGCTTGCGGGACGCACGACCCGTCGGAAGACCACGAGTGTTCACTCAAGTGCGCCGTCTGCGGCGAGGCCCACGCCACGGGGTCTCGCGAGTGCAAGCAAAGGCTCAAAAGCAACCGTAATAACACCAAGAAGCACCCGCTCCACCCTCCGACCGGGAGGAGGACGGCTGAGGATGACGCTGATGGAGGAAGGAAGAAACAGCAGCCACAAGTCCACTTCAGCCGAGAAGACCAGCCAAAGCGAAGGCGCCGGCGGTGGTTCAGCACGGAGTCCTCGGTAAGCAGTTCGAGGTCTCGGTCCCGGTCCCGGTCTCGCTCCCGGTCCCGATTCCGTTCGGAGTGGCCCAAGCCAGGAGAGAAGCAAGGAGAGCAGCAACCTCCTACCTCGTCATCCACGCCGAAGCAGAGGACCCAATCGGGCAAGAAGAACCAAAACAACACCCACAAGTTGAGCCGGAATCAGTCTAGTACCTCCTCCGCTCAAAACACCAGTAACAATAGTAAATGCTCCCCAGATTGTATGCGCATCAGGGAAGAAAATAAACAACTCAAGGCGCAGATCAACGAGCTTAATCAACGCATGCAACGCTTAGAAGCGATGCAAAGCAAGACAGACAACAACACGCAGGCAGGGACGCAAAGCAGGATAGACTATCAGCCCGCCATCTACATCCCTCCCTCCTCAAGAACACCCACACCCTCCTCGCTCCCCGGCCCGGTCTCGGTAGCAGCAGCGGCAGGCCAGACAACCGCGGTCACCCTCGAATGCATTTATGCTAAGATGCAACAGATGCTTCACGAGATGGGCCAATTAAACAATAAAGTCAAGGACAACACACTAAGCAGTGAAGACCTTGAAAGAAGAATACGCAAGATTGAGTTTGGCTCGCGCAAGCGGGTCGACGACGAGAGCAACAACCTACGCATCAAGGCGTACAGGCGCATAAACAACACGGGTGACGTCAGCGACACCGACAGCTACGACGGCAGCAGCATAAACGTCAGCAATGCCTAACACCACACGCAGCGTGCAAGAACACCTCGAGATCTGGCAGTGGAATTGTCGCTCTTTCAACAAGAAGGCAAGCCCGCTCCAACTCTACATCCAAAATCACCCATACCCCCCGACGTCATCTGCCTTCAAGAGGTCGGGAACCAGCCGATCAAACTACGGGGTTACTACGTAATTAAAAATGTGGGATCACCGAAGGTGGCGGTTTTAGTTCACAAATCAGTGACGGCAGTGGGAAAGCATTACCAACATCATGATATCAATCACGTGCTAGTGGAAGTCCTCCCTCAGAAGAGGAGTAGACGTAGCACTTTCATCCTAAATTTGTACAGTCCGCCGCGGGCTCAGAAGGACGACTTCCGGAACATCATTTACGACAGCGCCAGAACCGCCGGCTACAACCAGCTGGTAGTGCTGGGAGACATGAACGCTAGACACACGGCGTGGGGCTACCAGCAAGACACGCAGAAAGGGAGGTCGCTCCTCGACGCGGTGGACCAAATGGGCCTCGAATTGGTAAACAACCTGCTCCAACCAACCCGAATAGGCAACAGCGTTAGTCGAGACACATTTCCGGACCTGTCCTTTGTCAAAAACGTAAGGGACTACTCGTGGACGCACCTGGGCGAAACACTGGGCAGCGATCACTACATACTCAGCACCTCGGTATCCACCCCGAAACTCAAGAGAACAATCGGCGAAATTAGGCTCACGAACTGGGAGGCGTATAGGCAGTACCCCCGCCCGCGAACGGTATAACGAACATAACGGAATGGATGCAGCACCTCCGGGATGCCCACATCCAAACCACCCAAATCATCCAGCGCACGGTCGAGACGCCCGAAGTCGACCGCCGGCTCTTACACCTGTGGGAGGCCCGTGAGGGCCTCCTCAAACGATGGAAGAGACAGCGATTGAACCGGAAACTCCGTCTCCGAATCGAGCAGATAACAGAAGAAGCCAAAAATCACGCGGCCGAGCTGACACAGCAAAATTGGGTCCAGTTTTGCACCTCGCTCAAGGGCACCCTGAGTACGGCAAAGACGTGGGCCATCCTGCGTTGCCTGATCGAGCCCGACAAGGCCAAGTCGGCAACCAGTCGGACGCTTCAGGAAATCGCTCACAACTTCCCCGGAAACGACCAGGACTTGATTAACGCTCTAATAATCAGATACCTGGGTAGCGACTCCGTGCGACCGTGCCTCCTAAAATACGAAGGGGAGCCAAGACCAGCAATGGACGCTCCGATCACGGAAGAAGAAGTGTACGCCGCAGCGCGAGCCTCACAGCGCAACACCGCTCCCGGGGCCGATAAAATCACCAATGCCATGATTAGAAACCTGAGCCCGACGCACATCCGGGATTTGACCGAATACCTGAACGAAGAACTCTGGAGCAAGGGCCACGTACCGAAGGAGTGGAAACACGCTGAAATCGTGACCATTCCCAAGCCCGGCAAGAAGCCCGCAATTGACGCCCTGCGTCCCATCTCGCTGACTTCGTGCCTCGGCAAGCTGTACGAGAGGGTCATCAAGACCCGCCTCCAAAACTACATAGAGGACCACGATCTGTTCCCGCACACCATGCTGGGCTTCAGGCCGGGACTCTCTGCGCAGGACGCTTTCCTAATCCTAAGGGAAGAAGTCCTTAAGGGCATCCCGAAGGGAGGAGAACACCTCCTGCTCGCACTCGACCTGAAAGGGGCCTTTGACAACATCTCTCACGAAGCCATCCTCAAGGGACTGAACACCATCAGCTGCGGCGAGCGTATCTTTGATTACATCAAATCGTTCCTGACGGGCCGAACGGCGACCATCGGGATAGGCCATACTCGATCGGATAAGATAGAGGTGCCGAACAAAGGAACGCCGCAAGGGGCAATAGTCTCCCCGGTTCTCTTCAACATCGCGATGCTAGCGCTGACCAAAGAGCTGCGGAAGATCCCGGACCTGGGTTACGTTCTGTACGCAGACGACATTACGCTCTGGGCCACCAAGGGCTCTCTCGCGCAAAAAGAGGCGACACTTCAGGAGGCCACGACGGCCGTGGAGCGATTTGCGGCCGCGAGCGGAATGCGCTGTGCGCCCGAAAAGTCCGAGGTGATCCGGGTGCATGGAGGAGGAATTTACAAGTCCCCCGGCCCCATCGACCTCTATCTAGAGGACCAGAAGATCACGGAGAGCAACAAGACCAGGATTCTTGGTTTCTGGATCCAGAGCAACCTGAAAGCCTCCCACACTATCCAAACCCTAAGGTCCACCACGAATCAGATCTCGCGGATTATCAAGCGAATAACCAGAAGCCGTAAGGGCATGCGAGAAGAGGACACGCTCCGCCTCGTCCAGGCCCTGGTGATCAGCAGAGTGACATACGGCATGCCGTATCACCACCACTTCCTAAGCAAACGAGACCAAGAACAAGTCGATGTCATCATCAGAGGCGCGTATAAAACGGCTCTGGGTCTCCCCGTTACCACCTCGAACGAGAAGTTAGCGGCTCTCGGGATCCACAACACCTTCGCCGAGCTGTCGGACGCGGTTCTGGCTTCGCAAAAGGCCAAACTACAGAACACAGCGGCGGGCAGATCCATCCTCCACCGGGTCGGAACGGTAACGGAGTTCCGCATCCTCGATGGGCAACGATCGCTCCCACCCGAGGTCAGAAGCAGGATCGAAGTGAGCCCCATCCCGAAACACATGAGTCATGAACTACATGAAGGCCGGCGCAAAGCTCGCGTCGACAGACAGCGCCGACAATTCAAGGGCAACCCGAACGTAACGTATGTGGACGTGGCGGCGTACCCCGAAGCGGGCCTCTTCGCGGTAGCCGCTGTGAACGGGGGAGACAACTCCTTGACCCTAGCGGCCTCCGTCAGGGCAGAGACCCCAGCTGCGGCTGAAACCATAGCCGCGGCACTAGTAATCAAGCAACAAGACAGGGTAGGCAGGGAAGTTCATGTCGTTACCGACTCGCAACAGGCCTGCCGCAACTTTACTAACGGACGAACACCGCTGCTGGCGGCTCGGATCCTGGGCCCAAGGCTGGAAGAATACCATCAAATCACGTGGACGCCGGGCCACGCGGGACTGGAGGGGAACGAAAGGGCGAACGCCTTAGCTCGAGCGCTAACCAACCGAGCGGGGCAAAACCAATCGTCCCATCAATCCCCACCCTTTACCTTCGTGCCCCTGCCATCTAATTACGGCGAACGCCTCGAGATCCAACGGCTCAACCGCAGGATTTATCCTCCCCCTCACAAAAAACTCAGCACGGAAGACGCAGTAGCTCTCAGACTTATCCAAACGAACACATTCCCAAACCTACACAGATACAGCAAAATGTACCCATTAACACATCGCGGCATCTGCCCCTGGTGCGGCGACACACGCCCCACTCTCTTCCACATCTCGTGGGGGTGCGGGGGCAAACCTCAAAACTTAAAGACGCCTAGCGCGTCATTTGAGCGGTGGGAGGTACAGCTGACCGGCGATACCCTGGCGGGCCAAGAAGCGCTCGTCCAGCAAGTACGTCGAGCAGCCAGGGCCAGTGGAGTCCTTGGAATGAGAAGACCACGCCACTCGAACTCTGGACTGCGACGGGACCCCGAGGGTTTGGGGCCACGTTGTTTTCCTCTCTCTTCATTGTCTTCCTTGACGCGCCCCGAAGTGAACCCCGGGAGCGTGCCCGGTGAACGGAAGACAAAGAAGCCCGCGCTAGCGGCCCGGACCCAGCCTCGTGCGTCTGTCCGGCTGGGCCCGTCGTGCGAGTTCCATGTCGAGCCGCTGAGCCAGTCCAGCCAGCCACCATCTACTCGCTCTTAGCCCTACCTTGCCCAACGGTGCTACCGTTGCACGTGTCGCTTCTCTCAGAATTCTTTCCAGGGATCTTGGCCTTCATGCCCAGCACTACCACTTCCTCTGCTCCCCACTTCCACGATGCGCACCTTGGTCCAGCAACCGATGATGGGGATTCCCAGTCGGCGCACAGCACGGCGCTACGCTGCGGAGCCACGTGACGCTACTGCACCGGACGGTCGCGGCGATATCTCTCCGCCGTGGTTACGCTCGTGCCGCGCCGCGTGAAAGATCTGAGGCGCCCGATTATACTGTGTACACAGGACGCAGGGTCACAGGGGTGAAAACTCTTCGAACTGCACGTTGGAAGACAGACATACCTGGGAACGGTTGAGCGCCGGGAGCCGCCGATACGCGCTCAACGCTTTCCTGCCAGTGCTAAGTACGGGCGAGACAGGACGCGGCAGGACTTGGCGTGATTCTGCCCGCTTGCCGAATATCGTCAGCTGTATACAACATGTCCTGTTCGAGAAGGCTCTGGCGTCGATGAGTTGCCTGAATACGCCAGTATCGGCGCGCAGGTGGCGTTGGCCCATGCGCGCGCGCCGCGCTCTCTCAAGATGCACGCCAGTACACAGCAATAAGCTGACTCGTGGACGCGGAATTTGGAATCATGCTAACCGAGGTGAGTAGGAATTTGCTTTGATTGCGATATTCTGAAAGCGCTGACTAACCTGTCCGCGTAGGTTTGGCTCCGCTGGTAAGTGTTAAAATATTGGCCCACGCAACTGCTTTTCTTTTGATGCTATGTGAGGTCCACAGTGTTCAATATTCTTCCCGAGCAGACACGGCGTACAGACTTGATAGTCCTCGCCTTCACAGTTGCTCTGGATGCATACCGAGGACCCGGCTTACGCCGCAGAGGTCTGGGGATTTGGCATGGCCCTCGCACACCCAGCATGGAGCATATTACCGCGTGGCTTTGGTCCGGCGAATTTATCAGCGGATAGCCATCTATGGGCGGCCTGGGAAAAAACGCCGAGAATCGGCATTGGCCAATGGTCGCTGGATGCTGGCGATCAGATTAAACGCTAAACCTGACGCCAAAGGTTGCAGTTCGTGCTTCTGCCGCGCTGGCTGCTATCGCGGTAAAGCCTTTACCGCCTGACGCGCGCCGCCAACAGCTCCGACACCGTCGTCTGATGCCGCGAACCTATCGTCGAAATGCAGAACTGAAGACTTGGGTAATGCCTCGTGATGAAGGACACGGACGATGCCGCTGACGCTGGGGAACCGGCGGCCGTTAAAAACGCAGACAGAAACATTCGTGCAAGGCGTTTAGTACATCGAACAAAAATATTCAAAGATTCATTCGCCGCACTTTAAAACCAAAGCTGAATGAGTCTCATCAAACCTGCGACCTGTTATTCAGCGCATACCAGCGTGGCGTTGAAAACAAGAGCTGTGATGCAGGGCAACCTGCGCTTCCCGCTCAGGAAAGCGATCAGTTCGGCTGCTCTCTTCTCCTCTTCCCTTTCTTTCTTCCTTCTTCTTCATATGTGTATCACAGCACACTCTCTCTGCTGCTGCCACCACCATCACTGCTCTGCAAGGGGGGGGGGGGGGGGGGGGGGGGGGGGGGGGGGGGGGGGGGGGGGACACACATATATATATATATATATATATATATATTTTTGTCTTTTTCTTCCTTCGTTGATGTACGTTCTTTTTTGTATGTTGTTTTTTTTTTTTTGTAAACGTGGCTGTTGCTCATTGTATTTTTCTTCTACCGTTGTGGGGCTTGCACCTGGGCTTTTGTCTTCCTCCTTTCTACATTTTGTTCTTTTTTTTTTTTTTTGTGTGTTTGTTACCCCTGTTGTATTTAC
>JAZHYW010057853.1:0-41114 GCA_037355805.1 Ixodes ricinus
TGCTGCTCTACCGTGATGTCATGAGGCCTAATGCTACGCCGCTGAAGCTTATTCCGAAACTTGTTGCAGAGCCAAAAAAAAATGCGCCTTTGGAAAGGCGATACTTTATTACAAACCTCACCTCTGACACTTCAAAAGCGTCACGATAGCTCTCAAGAAATGCCTCGCTCGGCCCCCGCAATTAAAACGCAACGATCCAAACGTAAGGTCACCATCTTTCCGATGCAGTTCGACTTCGACTGCCTCTCGACTGCAAAGTTATCTCAATTGCCGAAACTTAATCGTTACGACATTTTGACGTCTCTGCTAACTGCTCTCATTTCAGGAGCATAGCTCCGAATTCATGGGAAAGAGGTGCATTGCGACGTCGCCTCACGTGACCAAGAGGGTGGCTAATCAGCACCCAATTGAGTTATCTTCATAATTTAGTTGGCACCACAGCATAGACACACCGATGAAGCAAAAAAGCACCTCACGGCTATTTCCGCCGCACGCTGGCGGAACGTGCGTGGTCACCTATTTCTTCAGTCTTTACCGGCGAATGCAAACGACCGGGGACCTGCGCGCCAAAAATTTCGGAGGTCATGACGATGCATACATAGTGCGAAGTCCTTTCGACGGATGGCGTATTCAACGTCCAAGGACCAATGTCCCTCAATGAAAATTTACGAAGGACGGTGATGTAGCAGCGATGGCAGAAATATTTTACGAACAACTATTTATATACTATATTGGGGTAGAGGAGGAAGACAGTCTAATTAGTGAACTGGAAGCTATCGAACAAGGGAAATGGGAAAGGGCAGAAAAAAGTTTTTAGCAGTACATAAAAATATTAGGCTCAAATTCTAATGCATCACTAAGGGTAGTGAGCAAATCTTTTTGAATGGAGACCTCCTAAAAGAATGAAATCTAAGTCAAAAGTAGAGAAGGTAACACTGGAGTTTGTTAAAAAATTTGTTAGAGATAACAAGGTAATGTTAACATCCGAAGAAAAGGCAACTGATCCAATTGAGATAGGGCAAGTTTAAAGACAAGGATGTCCTTTATCACCGTTTCGGCTCCTGTTGTACTTGTAAGGACCAGAGAAAAGCTGGAGATTAGGAGTCGTGCTTTTGACCTGTCATACAAGTGGGGAGGCCAAAAGAGAGGCATTACCAGCTCTTATATATACGGATTATATAGTGCTAATGACTAATAACAGTGCGGATCTACAGAAACTAATGAGTACATATGGTGCCGAAGGACAAATACTAAGACTAGAATTTAGTAAAAACACTCAGCAGTCGTGATTTTTAATGATGACGAGAAGAAAAACTTAAAATACAAGAATATGTGGTTTAGAGGTTAAATAAATATAAGTGCGTAGAGGTATGGATTCATGACAGTATGGATTATCTTAGTCAGCATGAAAAATATTCAACCGGTAAAGGCAACAAAAATGCGGCTGTAATAAAAAATAGAACTTTGCGGATTTATAACATGTATGATGACGTAAGATAAATTTCGAAGGGCGTTATGTGTATGAATTCTAATATCCAAGCAAGGTTAGAAGTAAAGCGACGCGGTGTAACTAGGCCGGCGTTGAAAGCGTATGGATAAAACACCGAATCAGGGGGTTGAAGGTGAAATGGGATGGTCATCATTTCAGGGCAGGGTAGTTAGTAGTAAGAAGATTTGAAGAGAGACTAGGGGATACGGAGGAGGAACGATGGGTAAGGAGAGTTTTTGGCTATTAGTAGTACATGTGGGGCGTCAGTATAAAAGAGAGAAAGCGAACAAGAAAACTGAGGTCTCAATATCTGGGCAATAATGGCGCAGATTAGGAAATGACCGTTAAGGAGGCAGTTAAAGCAGCAGAGAGGGAGATATGAATAGCGGGAATCCAGGCTAAATCGATGTGAAGACTTAGAGAAAATGTAAGATGTATATTGCTGAGGACACTATGTACGACAATGCTGGGGGAACCTCGTTGTTGTTTGAGGCCAGGACAGGGGCATTACGGACTAGGGTGTAGAAAGAGAAATACCGAGACTTGTATATGGTGTGTGGGGCCTGTGGGAAGAAAAAGGAGACGGCTGAGCACTTTAAGGAACACTAATAGGGTATTATGCTCGCCGAGCTTTTTATTTGAACATGACCTGTAAGAGTCCAACTAACCAGAAAATAATTTGTGGCTGGAAATTCGTTTTCCTTCCACCCGAAAACAACCGGTTGAGAATAGACCCTTTTCGAAATTCAGTGCCATCTGGTGGCTCAAACGGCTCAAATAGCCGTTTATCTTTTGTCGTACTAATGGCGGAAATTGACCTGCAGTCTGTGGTATTTCGCCGGGCACCATCACTTTCGCTAGACAGCGGCAGACGCGAATACATTATTTAACTTGCAATCCTTTCTGGTTCTCTTAGTTACGATGGTGACAAGATACAAGCGGTAGGAACAAAGTCCCAACTCATATTGACATCGTTATAAACTTTCGTAGACCAAGGGGCTTTAAAGCTGATTATGTGCAGGCAACAGATTGACAGTACCCGAGTTAGAATGAACGCTTATGCAGCTTTTGCATTCAATTCCTGCGTCGCATCGTACTCACGTGTCGAATGTATAGGCCCCGTATCATCCCTTCGGAGCATCTTCAACTTCTTCCATTATCGGTACCCGCAAGGTCGCCAATATAGACCAACTCAACTCACTGACTGCTGTCGGTACTGCGCATGCGCAGACGCTTCACTCCTCCCGAATTCGGTTTCTGCGCACGCTCAGTGTCTACACCTGGTGTGGGCAAAGCGGGTTTGTCTCTAAACACTCTGTTGGTGTATACATCGCTCTTATCTCGTGCTTGGGGCCAACGTCCCAAGCACAAGAGCTTGAGACCTGCAATGTACTATACAGAAGCGCCATGAGAGTCATCACGGGTCTTCCCAAGTTCACTCCTATCGCAAGCTGGAGAAGGCATGCCCAAGTCAACAGGGTGAGAGAAATTGCCGACGAAATGGTGCTGGGACAGCTCAAAAGGCTTTCTGCGTCGGACCATGGCAGAGTTCATACTTGCAGAAATTAGAAAAGCACCACGGACCTTGACACGACAGACTATTGCAGCAGACATCCGCCGCCCCCTGTGGGAAACGGAGCGATGTCTCTCAAGTGAGGCCAATCCCTCAAAACCAAGGAAAAGACCATAAGAAGAGGCGGCGAGCACTCGAGAGTGCAAGAACACGCTATTGAAGATCAGAACAACTCGGAGGCGATACCGATACCTTCTATACCGACGCTGCCAGAAATGAGGCTCGACGCACATGCATCGCATGGAGCTCACCCACCCGCAGCAAAACATGGAGGGGGGAAACATACAAGACGAGCAGCTCCAAGACGGCAGAGCTGTTGGCAATACTGCAAGCCGTCAAGGAAGCCACAGACAATCGCCAACGTGCCAATAGTAATTATTTACACAGATTCGCAAGAAGCACTCGCGACATGCAAACGATTGCCGCGTCGCAGAATGACATCGCACTCCAAATACGAAGCGTTGGTGTAAGGAATCCACAAACCCTGACGTCCATCGGTCGTTATAGACTGATGGTTCCGGGCCACGAAGGCATCCCGTGGAAACGAGAGGGCGAACGAGGCTACGGCCGATTGCGCAGCTATACGCACGTACCCTGCCCTCACAAGGCCACGATCCCACTCCTCGGGCACCTCAAGAACATAGACGGAAAGCTGCCTGCTCATACCACTCTGACCTAGCACGAGATCAAAAGAGAGGAGCGGCATTGCCCGAAAACTCGAGGCTCATCTCCCTTCTTCCGCCAGATTCTTATCCGATCCCGCCGAAATACAACCGGTAGTGAGGTGAGCATCAGGCGTGCTCCAAACAAACATGGCCATCACGCCCATCTGGCAGGCTAGATTTTATGAGCCTACAGACCCGAACGACCCAGGCATTGACCTCAACTGCGAACACTGCGGTGTCCCGGCAACATGTGTTCCACCGCGTGTGGGACTGCGCTGAAAGTTCGCGGTATCGCGAAGCAGCGTGGAAGAAGCATTGCCCACAGGCAAGAAGACCTACAAACATATGAAGAGTGGCACGCTCTTCCGTGACCTCGCAAACCAGCACAGGAAGCACATCCTCGACTCCCTGTTAGGACTTTCTCCGTCTTTCAGGGGTGGCGAGGCATGTATGACCCCTTTCCCCTTTCCTTTCCCCTCCACGTCACTCCAGATGAAGCTACTCAAGAGGATGTGACGAATCCCTTTTGTACATAGAATAACTACGTTCTGTATATATGGCTGCTGCCTTGGAGCGTTCTTCCGCAGAACGAGCGCGCGCGCCTGAAAGGCATGTCTCAGCGAAGGAGCGCGGGCTAGCTCGCGCTTGTAGCTTTGCCTGCAATATCAGGTTAACGGTCAACGGAGTATAGTGCAACGTTATTCGCAACTTTCAGCGATCGCGATACCGCGGTGTAAGAATCGCGTTCCCTAGCTCCTGGATGATCGACTTCATAATAAAGGTGCTTTCCTACACCTTCCTGACGTGAAAAAATAAAGTAAGGCTCTAATATTGCTCGTATAAAGCAAAACTAGAATGACTTGCGCGTCGCAGACCCCGCTTCGCACTGCTGTTCTACGAGCGATCATCCAGATGACAGCCATTTTGATAGGCGCCAGCACGCCCCCTATAGGTCGTGAAGGTTGCGAATTAGATTAGCTCAGTTACGTACATCTTTCCACCGTGGTTACGTAAGTGCTTATATGAACCCCCCATCACCCCCCCCCCCCCCCCGCTCTCAATCACCACGACTCGCCTCCCGTCGTTCGACGTGCCGGACGGTTGCTATGCTAACAGCAGAACATCCTGTGTGATCCGCATGTTTCGAAGGACAGCGTCGAGATCGCGTTTAACCGTATTTTATGAAAGACACAGTTACGAAACGACAATCTAGATGACGTTTCAGAAAATAGGAGATGGACTGGAGTGAGGGGGGGGTGTTCACCCTTCCGCGGGAGTTCTACAACTGGGGCAATCTCATAAAGTCGGCATTCACTGGGCGCGATATTTGTGGGTGGTGTTCAGAGCGCATGATCAGAACGAGCTCACAATATTAGGCTGCTAAGACCGGCAATCTGGATGGTGCGGAATGCACGTTGCAAAAAAACTGTGGAATCTCGCCGTCATCACGCGCTCAGCCGCCGAGCACAATAGACGTTTTCTGTTTCCTGTCGTTCTCAGTCAAATGGGTTTCGTATCTCGTATCCGGGACGAACAAATATTAAAACATGTCAACAAAACAAGAATGTGTGACAATCGTGAATTTTTCGTAACCAGCTTCCAGCGATGGTGGAGAGATCAAAACGATGTTTTACCGCATACCAGAAGTGACGACATTCAAGATAGCTGCGCCGTTGTGAAAAAAGTGTAGAGTCAGCAGTGAACACTTCCTATAGACAACTACAAGCTTAGCGGTCCGACTGGTGCCCCATGCGCACCAGCACGCAAACCGTGCGTGCGAACGCTGCCTTGACAGGCTTGCAATTGCATGTGCTTGCCCGCACGTGTATTGAAATGGCGGCGTCCATATGCACTGCTTGCAATCGTCTATAGTACGACACATGAGCTCTTCCTCAGATGATGATGATAGTCATCAGAAGTGGCCGGAGTGACTTTGGGAAAGGGTCTATGGCTGGTTTCAGTCGCGCTCACTCTCTTTCCATGGTCACATCGCGTTCAAACTACGTGTACCAAATATATTCAAGGTCGTGGGTCATCTAAGGCACAGATTTAATATTCAAAATAGAAAAGACTGTGGACCACATTGTGGCCTTCAAAAACTGCAAATACGATGATCGAAAAACCTTTTGCACAGATCACAGGAAGTACGTGTATACGGCATTCTCAATATGGCGTCGTACCGCGGGTTGGGCGCGACGGCGGGCGGCACGACGGATCAACGATGCGACGGACGTAGGGCCGCTACTTGGAAATGTTCTTTGTGGTACCGGCCAATCGATATTCAAATGCAGAACATCGAGCGGAAGGGATATAAATGCGAAACAATTGCTCAACAAACGATTCACACAAATTCGTCGTCGTTCTCGTGGTCTGCTTTCGCCGGAGAAGCGAAGAAAAAACGTGGTCATGTGAAGCCACGTGACTTCCGGCCATGAGCTTCCGTGCTCTGTGTTTCGGTTTCGCTTTTGAGCAGCTGAGTTTTTTTTTGCTTGATAAAATATACGTCAGGTCTGCAACAACATTTTGATTAGGTAGTTTATTAAAACGTCTGGCAAAATAAAAATATTTTTTTGGGCGTCAGTGTCCTTTCAATATACTCTCCTGCAAAGTTCTTCATCCTGCAGTCGTTCAAGGCGATAATGATTTAGTGAAGGGTTTGGCATTCAAAGGCAGCAACAGAAAATGTATGCTGGGAAAGCGAAGGTCACCGAGCACACGCAGGTTATCTGACTGGTGGCATGAGTCGAGGGAAAGATGAGGTTTTGTGGAGACTGGTAGATGACGGCTTGTGCTTAGCATCGATATGAGATTAGTTGTCCCGTCTACACTGATTACAAATTTAACCGGATAGTAGTTCATTTGATTTAGAAGTTCTGGCTAGGTGGCGCAAGCCACCACGTGATTCGAAGTATTCACCCGTATCCATCCATCCATCCATCTAACGTCCCGATTCGGCTTCGTTTGCGAGATCGTCTGCTATCATAACAAAATCGGTCGGCAGTTCCTCGACGCGGCGTACGCCATCTGTCGGCAGCACTTCTCACTACGCGTGCATCGTCTGCGAAGTGACAGCATAGATTGCCCAAAACAGGTTCCTGCTTTCTTCCCTTTAAAACAGGTAAGATAACTCTCTGATTTCTTCACTGTAAACTTCTACCACCTGCTCACAACTATGTAATAAATATGCCGCGCGATACGTTAAAAAACCCATTTCTTCGGGCCTTCTAAATTTACTTAAAAGCGTTAGTTTACATGGTGTAGTGTTCTCCAAGAGGAAGGTGTTGGTAGAAGGTTACGCCTAGGAATCGAGAAAGGAGATTGAGTCAAAGGTGGGGAGGGTTGACGTTGCGTGACGTTAGGTATTATTTTTTTTCGCGATGAAAACAGCAAGAAAATAGGAGTGTTTCGGAAAATGGCCACAGCCGGCAGTCGCCTCGCAAATCATTTTCTTTTTTTTAGGTTGTATCGCTCTGTCTTTCACATTTTGGATACAACTTCCGGCGGAGGCTGATGCAGGACGCGGCTCTAACGTCTCGATGCTGCGATGGCGCTGATGTCGACGCGGTGCATGCGCAGACGTATGACTTTACACGGATCTGGTTCCTGCGAACACGCAGTGACCACACGTGCTGTGGGCAAAGGCGGACGTGTTTGATAAACAGCCTGTCAACTTATCCCCTGCCATAAACAATAGATTTGACGGTGTGAAAGGCACATATAGTCCGTTGCAACTCCAGCGCGGGCACAGCAGCCACGCTGGAAGCAAGTCGACTGAAATGCCCATCTTGTTTTTCATCGAGCAGGTATTGCTGACGCACGCATTTGGCTTGAGCTCGTCAGGCAATCTCCGGCCAAGCAAACACCGGGACTTCAACAATCTTCGTCACGAGCCACGACAGGCAAGGATTCCCGTCATGGCCTACCATTGAACGTAACCAATGGGAAGATCGGGAGCTTGGAACCATGGGATTTCCCAGCCGCGGCATAAACCTGGATCCAGCAACGCCGTCCTTCAGTGGGCACAGCAGCCGCGCTGGGAGCAAGTCGACGGAAATGCCGCTCTTGTTTTTCATCGAGCAGGTTAGTAGCAGAAAATATGGTAGCTGCTATAGAAGCGACAACAGGTTGCTATTCTTGCTACTGTGCCCCAAAGTGTCTTGTTCTGTTGGATACTATTTTCAATAATTGATGTTGCTAATACTTTCAGAATGTGGAGACGAACCCCGGCCCTGATCTCAAAAAAATTATGAAAGAACTACTGAAAGCCAAAAGCAAATGAGCGATGACATGAAAGACATTAAGTCTAACCAAACAAAACTCCAGGCAAGTTTTGATGGGATGAACAAAAGAATCGATGATATAGAAATCGAATTGAATAAGGTACAAAAAACGCAGAAAGCATTGGCAACTTGGTTACTACAGTAAAGCAACTACAAGAAACTGTGAAACTTCAGCAAAAAGCACTGGTGATTGTGGAAGATCGATCTAGAAAAATATAACCTGATTTTTTGGGGGGATTTCCTGAGCCAGAAAATTGTTTTTCCCTAGTAACGACGTTCGATCCGCGGTGCTCAAAGACCTTTTTCATGCCCGCCTCGGTTTAAAAATAGAGACTGTGGAGCGAATTCATAGGCTAGAGAAAATACGTGAATAACAAACCCGACCTATATTAATGAACTTTCAGGACTACAACAAAAAATACGGGTATTTGAGCATCTGTAACAACTTAAAAAGATACCAACATCTCTGTTCAAAACGATTACTCACAGGCGACGTTAAGTAGACGCAAAATGCGTTGGGAAAGCACGAAGCACAGACATAAACAACAGTTCCCGAGTTAAACTTTTCGACGACAAAATTCAAATCGATAATGACTTGTATCTGTCAGTGGGATAGAACAATACCGCGCAGCCGAACAAAGCTGAGAGATAAGGCACGAAGAAAAAATCAATCGTAGTGCCTTTGATGGATGAATCTTGCCAGATACCAGAAAGATGTATGGTACAAAATTACTTTTGGTGACAAAAAGGTATGAAATAGGCAGCTGTTTACAGACCTCCTGATTCCCCACTGTCCACGATGGAAATAATTAACGATTTCACAATTGCTAAATTTATTCACGAAGATGATGTTATTCTTGCTGGGGATGTCACTCTGTCCAAATAGATTGGAGCAACCTTGAGGTTGGCAACGTAGACGTCAAATAACATCTGAATTGCTTCTTGGTATGATGTTTAACCTGAACCTAACACAAGTCGTAAATTAGGCTACCCGAGCGGAAAAACTGCAAGCTCCGTACTGGACTTAATATTTGTCGGTACAAATTTGAGTGACAATGTTGTGTCTTTGAACGCGGGTATTTCAGACCATAAATTAGTCCTGATGACTGGCAATTTTATATCATCAATGGCGGCCTCTAAGCGTCCGGTAGTTTATGTGCATGACGTTAACAACGCCGACGACATCGATATTTTGGTATATGTAGAATCATCGTTATCTAGAGTAGATGACGCAAAGGACGTAGATGACCTGTGGTGCCGTTTCAAAGACATTATCAACCACTGCTTAGAATGATTTGTTCCTGAAAAGGAAAAAGCGTGTTTAGCAGGCTATACGTCTGTAGGATTACAAGGGACATTATTCAATTACAGCGTAGAATAAAAAGAAGGCGAAAGCAACAATGTACAAACCAAAGTGACGCTTCCCGTCTTTTAGATGAATTAAAATGCAAATTAAATCAGTCGAGAAAGCATTATTTTGCTCCAATTTTACCACAGTTTCTGAGGACGGCACCACAGAAATTATGGCGATACCTTGCACCTTCAAATGGGAAAATAGAGTATATTACGGAAAATGTTAAAAACATTTTAGACCCGAACACTATAGCCAGACGGTTCAACAATTATTTTGGCTCTGCATTTGTTGAAGCAGAATATCATCGAGGATTTGAGCACGGAGAGGTATGACTCGCTTCTATCTATGCCGGACATCACTATCACCGAACAAGGAGTATTTTCACTGTTATTAAATATTGATTCCAAAAAGTCACCTGGACCAGACAATATCCCTAATGATATCTATAGTAACCCTGAAACGTAGGAAAATAAAAAAACGGACAGAATCAACGAAGTCTCTAGAGACTTCGTTGTTGTGTCCGTTTTCTATTTTTGCTACGTCTCAGGGTTATTATGGATGTCAATCACCAGCTCGCCTGCGTTTTTTTACCTTTCATCCCTAATGAATTTTTAAAACGATATGCAGAGTGGATTTCTAAGTACTTAACAATGATATTTCGGGTCTTTTGAGAACAGCATAGCGTTCCCAGGATTGGTTGTGTGCCAGGGTTGTTCCAGTTCACTAATCGGGAGATAAGCATAATGTAACAAACTACAGACCTATTTCATTACCATGCACTTCCTGTAAGCCTTTTGAGCAGATAATTTCCAGAAGCCTTTACGACTATCTTGAAAGCTCGAAAGTTTTTTTTATATAAAAACTAACATCGATTTCGACGAGGGTTGTCCGCAGTAACGCAGTTGCTTGAAACGTTTTACGATTTTTCGCGCTCGTCAAACGAAGAGGACAAATAGACGCAATTTGCCCTAGACTTATCAAAAGCATTCGATCGGGTGTCTCATGAAGGACTTATAAGAAAACTAAATAGTTACAGAGTTAATGATCAGGTCACTCAGTGGATTAGCGCATACCTTAGAAATAGGAGACAGTTTGTAGTTATTGATGGTGTTGCGTCGTCTGTCTGCAGGGTGCCGTCGGGAGTCCCCAAAGGTCAGTTTTGGAACCAGTATTATTTTTATGCTACGTGAACGATTTGGCGGAAACAGTGAGTTCCAATATTACACTTAGGTTATTCGCAGACGACTGCCTACTCTGCACTAAAGTTCGTAGCCCTGTGGACCAGAAAAACTTAAATTTGTCGCTCGCCTCAGTAGATAACTGGTGTCGAAAATGGGGAATGAAGCTGAGCCCAGAAAAGACTATTTCGCAGAATAACAAGTAAAATGAACATTCTTACTTACAATTATAAAACAGGAGATGTGTCTTTAACAGTAGCTAATCATTTAAAGTACTCTAGGGGTAACGATAGCCTCAGATTTAAGATGGAACCTGCACGTAGATTGTTTGTATCGTAAGGCTATAAAAGTGGTGGTTCTTGAAGCGCCATCTAAGGCACGCCCCGTATAATGTAAAATTATCCACATACACAAACCTGGTAAGGACAACTCTGGAATACGGCTGTGCTGTGTGGGATCCGTATGGAGAGAACCAAATTGAAAGTTAGAAAAAATACAAATGATGGCAGCTAGATTTTATCCTTTCGAGGTATGGTCGAACTGGCTCGGTGGCTTCAATGCTCAAAGATATAAACCTCCCTTTATTGTCAAGTCGCAGAGCAATTGCCAGACTTAAACTTCTTTCTAAGCTCTCTCGAAACGAGCTGAACATTGACACCTCCGGTTACTTGCTACCACGCTCGACTCGGCCATTGCGGGGTGTGCATAAGAAGGCCTTTGAAATACAACAGGTAAACAATGACATTTTCAAGTATTTGTTTTTTGTTAGAACTGTTAAACAATGAAACGACCTACCAGAGGATATTGTAAATTTAGAAAATATTGCTGCCTTTGAGGAAACGCTGGAGAAGCGAATCTGTTTGACGCTCTCAGTGTGTCTTGTAGTTACATTTCAAACATTGTTCAGAAAGTGTGTCAAAACTTGTGTGCTTGTATCCGCGCGGTTGTACTGTATACTTTCTTATACATTGTGAAATGTATTGGTATGTCATCTTCCACTCTTGTAACCGCCCTGAAAAAGGGTGAACAGTATTATTAAATAAAATAAATAAATAATAAAATAAAGATAGGGCGAGGAAAGGAAGGCCGGGGAGGAGGAAGCAGGCGGAACATTAGAGAGAGGAGGTGGTTTCCCCCTCTCCTTTCCAGCATTCTGTCTGCTTCCCTCCTCCCCGGTCTTCGTTTCCCTCGCCCTACCTTCTTTAGTTGCAACGGACTATACTCATTTCTCGCTGTCTCGACAAATTAGAGCGCGCTGGTAAAGTTGCAGGGATAAACTAAAGCAACGTAAACGGCAAAAAGAGACAGGACAAAACATCATTCCAATCTGGAAGCTTGAACATTTATTGATGCTCCTCGACGACGCCGATCGCTTCATCGGCGGCCTGGACTAAAGAGTAAAGGGAAAGGAGAGGAGGAAAGGAAAGAAATGGGAACGGTCTTTGACGGCGAAGTGACGCGTGTGGAGATTTGGCTTTGGACCACCTAAATGGGCTGCAGTCGTTGACGAAGATAAGATATCTCGGTGTCGGAGAGGCTGAGAGAGGGGCAGCGAATGGGCGCGTAAAGTCCGCGCTTCTTTACTCCGACCTACTCCTACTTCGTACTCCGAGCGCAGCAACTAAACGGCGCATAGCGAGTACAGGACAGTGACACGCCAAAACTATTGACGAGTCACACGAGCTACTTCCGACCGCACGGTTATGCACGAAACTGGCATCTTGTGGATACGGTTGAGAGAAGCCGAAATCATTTCGGAGATGAAGTAATTAAGGCCTGTGTGGAGCGGCAGAATGTAAAATAAAAGAGACGGCGACGTAATGAAGTTTCTAACGAATGTTTTAATATCCCTAAAAAGTTTGAAGACTCGCTTCGAACTCGTATGTGGGAAGTTACCTTGAGCAATCTACTTATTGACCACGCATTCTGTTCAGATCAGTGTTGCGGAGTTTCCACTCCGCAGTTGAAATGATTCCGGAGTCATACCACACTTTCGCGACCCCGGAATGGAATGGGAATGGAATTAAATCCCTTTTGCGCTGAATGAAGTGGGAGTGGAATAGGCTCGGTCCTTTTGCGAGCTGTGTCGATTTTCATCTAGGGCCTACGGACTGATGGCGCAATTCGCTAGCGCATGGTAAGTGGCTCTTGAAAGAGCATCATTGCACTGGAGGTGACTAACAGCTTGATTGTCTTATTGGCTCTAGCCCATTTGAGGATGAATATGGGGCGCCCTCCCTGAAGCAACCAAAACTAAAATAGTTCTAGACGTACAACGTTTCCTTCCTGGCCCCGCGAGGCGCGACAAAGCGGCTGTTGTAGTAATGCGTGATTAGCATGCAGCTTTTAACCAGGGTGTCGAACCGAACCCGAGCCGAAAACCGGAGCAATATTGTTATATTTAACTGAGCCGGAACAGAACTGTAATCGAAATCAATTATTCGATTGCGGCTGAATCGGAACAGAACCGTAATCTCATGTGGCGGTTACCAGTTGATTGGCAACGGTTCAGCGTAATAAAATGTGAGCTGCGCCTTCATGCAGGTGGCAATGCGAAGTCAATTAAATATTCGCGACGGTGCCGTCAGCGGCTCAGTTATGAGTAAACAAACGGCAGCGACGGCATGGAGTCAGCTCAGTAATAATGAAACAAATAAGTATGTTTCTTCATGTCTATGCGCCGCACGAATTGGCGTCAGCGAGTCGACGTGGAGGCGTACACTTCTATGCATTGTTTCACCTTACGGTGAACTGCAAAGGACTCTACGAGCCACCGGAGCCAATTCATAGTTTGGAGGGTGTCGCGTGTCCTTCCAGTTAGGCGGAGCGACGCGGGGAACACGAAGTCACGAGACAAGCTACGAGCATTGGATTGGCTCGTGCAGCTCGTAGCGTCCATCGAAGTGCCATATCCTCCTTCATGCTGACAAAGCATGGTAGATCGCCACGAGACGCGGCCGCCGAAAGTGAAAAGGTAGAGCGGCAGATAACGGATGGGGGGGGGGGGAGAGGAGAGTGAGAGTCAAGGGTGCCTACATGTCTGTCTGTCTCAGGGTGACGACATCCATTGTTGCACTGAATGTTCAGCGCGTGACGCTCTCGCGCACTCGGTGCCGTACTTGGGCGCTAAAATGACGTCTCTGCATCAGCCAAAAGCTACGCGCTCGAGCTGATTGACACCGGATTGCGCGTACTTCAAAATGCATAAAAACGATTGGGCGTAAAAATGGCTGAGATGTCACCACTCAAGCAAAAGCGCGCGTGTGTATGAAGGCACTCTATACTTCGTCTCACCTCTCAGTATGGACTATTGTTAGCCGCGCGTGCTAAAAGCGCGAGCTAGTCGCTTTGAATGAAGCCTCGGCGGCGACGCTCGTGCAGCAAGTGCTCTAGTCAAGGCAGTCAAGTCTGGCCGCTCGCGCTAGCACAGCATTCGCGGTTAGTCCATGCTAGGGTGAGACGAAGTATAGGAGAGTCATGTAACGGGCGCCCCGCTGCGGCGAGACTCCGAAACACACTTCTCCCGTAATAAGGTTGATGCCGTAATAACGTATCTCATCATGTTTAATACTTCTCCCGAGCGATGGAATGTCCACTCGTGCTCCTCGCGTTCCTCGCGCTACTGCTTCTTTTCTCGTCGGATTTGAAATCCAAGTTTCGGGTCCTCGCCGCTGCAAAAGCTTTGCGCTGAATAACAGTTTCCCCTAGCTCCCCCGAGAAATGCTCTCTGCTACCAGATTTTCGCTCTCCAAATCTGCGACCGGGCTCTCTAATGATCCGTCGTCAAACTTCTGTGACGTTTTCTGTGTATGTTTCCTTTCAATGTATCTATGCTATGTATCATGTATTAGATAAATATATAGTTACATAGAACTCTCAATGTATGCATCATGTTACCAAGAAAAACGTTAATATCGCCGCCTGATTAATTTTTCAATGTCATTTCGTCTTGTTTATTTTTCTTGAGCCACTGTTGTTTGTGTGAGAGGGGGCCGGGGACTCGTCAAGCTGCATGATGCAGCTTTTTCCTCGGTCTCCCTACATCATTTGTTTGATGGAAAAAATAAACATTATTATTATTATTATTATTATTATTAATATTAACTGCCAGGCTTTAATGTGTAGAGAGGCTATGGCAGTACATCGTAAGGTGAAACGGAGTATAACTATGCCGAGAGGCAGATTTGCTTTGTTGTGTGTGAGTGTGTGTGTGTTGATTTTATTTTCTGGCTTCTAGGCTCCTAAGCAGCATTCCTTAACTAAAGTGAACGCAAATATAAACATCAAAATAAAAGCAAGAAGTTGACGGCTGTTGGCGCGTTTGTTCTGCGGAGGCGAAATCTGGAGTCACCAAGAGGCGAAGCCGCGACGAGGTCGACACTGCGGCGTCGATCGCCGGGACGCCAGTCACCCACGGCCCTAGAGAATGCTTGAAGGAAATTCGTTTGTGTTTGCGTTTTATAGAAACATCAAGTCGCCTCGTTGTCTTCTTGTGTCCTTTTTTGTTTTATTCATTCTTCGACCGGCCTGCGCTGTCTTTCTTTTCTTCAAGTTAATCATTCGAGCAAGTCGTTCGGGCGTGCGGTCTGGTCAGTTTTCCGTTTCGATCAGGATGAGCATCGTACCAGCGTGAGGTCGTGCATCATTACAACGTGACGCCCGTTATAGGCCCCCAGGCTAGCAGTCGTACTGCACGGGATACATTTCTCGTCTACAGTTGGTGACAATATCGCCAGACTCTGGTAGGGCTAAACTCCTGCTGTCTAAACAACTAACGTATAACTTGGCTTTGTGGGTAGTTTGCGAGTACGGTGCGTGCTACCGTCACGGTGTCACTGTGCGTGCTGGCTGATTGACTTCACATATAGTAATAACTTTATTTTTCCAACCGATTGGAGGGACAGAAGGGAGAAAGCCTCCAGTGGATGTTTGACGAGCCCGAAGTACTGTTTGGTACTGTTTCCAAGCGCCTGTATAACCACGTAATTTTAATAAAACTGTGTTTCCGTTCAAAATTCAAGATCACAAAACACAATTAAGCTTATATTTGTTTTGCTCTCCTCGTTTGGTCAGAACGGCTTCTGATGACCTAATTCATTTTAATGGAGATGACGCCGTGTTGAACACAAATCAAATCAACTCAAGTTTTATTTGTTGTCACATCTCCTTATATGACAACAGGGGACTTGGAACAAAAAGCTGCTGGGTAGCAGCTTGACGAAGGTCCCAGCCCCGTGCAGTTCGGAACAGCAAAAAGGTAAATAAAAACTAAAAACACACAAAAACAAAACAAAATATTACATAAATGTAGACACATCTTATACAAATGTTTGGTGTAATGAGCACTTCAGGCAAAAAAAGAAAAACACAATACCCGACAATAAACCACGAGAGCGGTCAGCAAATACACAAAGAAAGCACACAGGATAAAAACAACGCCAGTATTCAAAAAGTCATAAAGAAAAAATCAAATTTACTAACCCTTTATGTGAAAGTGCCTCTAAATTTATACTTTTTTTGCTGCAGAGTGTTTAGTATGGTGGACAAATTAAAATGAAGCGTCTGATCAAGGTAATTTGTGCGGGATGGACGGATTACCCAGGGCTGATTTTGCCTAAGGTCGCGCAGGATGATGCGATGTTTTAGGTTAGCTAAGTGAATGTAATGAACGTTGTTTTGCTGAACAGCCCTACGATACGTTGTTAAAAATTTGAACGCATATATTTGCTGAATTTTTTTTACTTTTAGGGCCTTAAATAATGATGCAGTGGGATGGAGAGAGGGAACAGAAGATATTGCACGTACAGCCCTTTTGAGTAAAAGGTGCAACTTTGTCAGGTTTGTTTTGGTTGTGGTGCCCCAAATAAGGTTGCAGTTATTTAAATGGGAACAAACTAACGATTTATAAATAGTTAATTTAATATGAGTAGGAAGTATTGTTTTAAACTTTGTTATTAAGCCAACGCTCTTGGATAGCTTTGCTTGAACTAATCTATATGAGCATTCCAGCTCATGTCTTGTGAAAACAACACACCCAGTGTTTTAATACAGTTTACAAATTCAATTTGTTCATTATTGATTTTAAGACAAAGTGGATCGTTTATCCTTTTATTTCTAGGTTTAAACAGAATAGCCTTGATCTTACTACAATTTAACTTTAATTTGTTGTTGAGTGTCCAGGCAGTAATTTGTTTTAACACTTCTTGCATTGCGGAAATGGAAGTGCGGATATGGTCATGGGAAGAAAAATGCTGGAATCATCGGCGTAAATTACCAGTTTTACATCAGTGTTTTGAGCGACGTTTACGATGTCGTTGATGTACAAAATGTGTAACAATGGACCTAAGATACTGCCTTGGCGAACTCCTGATGTTATGGCTAGTCTATCTGAATGAAAATTTGGAAAATACACGTAAAGATACGTACCACACCTTTTTTAGCGACTGGGAGCTGTAGATGTTTTGTTTTTTTCGAGGACCGATATTAACTGGTGTGCGCTTGGTAAAACCGGTAACCGAACCGTTATTTCAAAAGCACCACTGAACCAGAACCGAACCGTGACAAAATTGAAAGCAACACGAACCCGAACCGAACCGGAATAATGACTGCTTTCACCAGTCGATCTTTTAGTTTCTGCGTGGAACACACACAAAAAAAATGGATTTCGTGTGTTAAGAAGTTGCAAGAACCGTACAGAATATATAAAAGCTTACGTTTTAAGGCAGGTTCCATGAGTTCTATAGACGCCTTGCAGAAGCTGTGCATGGGCGCCGCCATAGCCGACCTCAAGTTTTTATTTCCTCCCATTACCAATTACATCACTTCACCATTACCACATCAGGGCAGGATATTGCCACTTTAGGTGCTACTGTGTCCTTCTACTCAGCATAGGCCTTTGCGGATGCTCGTCAAGGCCCGCTTCAGTGGCTCGGTTTCTCGGTAAGACAAAGAAGGTCGGCAATGGCGGCTCAATCTGCCGCGTGTTTAAAGCGTCTATAATGTGAGTCCCTTGTGCTGGCGGCCGTATACCCATTGCACTTTTTCAGCGCTTTTCTGTTCTTGCCGCAGTGCATAGAGATTTGGGGCAGGTATACCCGGCGTCGCTTCTACAGCGCACTAGCGATGCTGTTGTACAAGTGTTCGAAGCAGAGAGCAAGATAGGTTCTTCTTGTGCCTCGCACAAACTAGACATTTTTAGACCTTATCAAACAAACAGGACGCTAACCATGCGTCCGTGTAAGGTACACGGTCCGTTTGCGAAGAAAATGGATGGTTTTAATGTTTGGCGTCTGTTGCGACTCACGATGCCTTTTACGCTTGATTGCGCGATCGATGTATGCAGCGACACCAACTGCCTCAAAGCGCTTTGTGCGAGCACGCCTCGGCTTAGCAGAATAAGTGCTTTGAGGGAACTTTTACAAACTTTGGCAGTCGTCTCCGCGTTTGATAACGTCAGCATCTTTATGCTGCCTTTTTCCTGTTACCAATGTGGCTGTCAATGGCCGTTGTTCACGCTTACCAATTAGAGGAATGGAGTGGTGGAGTTCAGCGATTCCAGGAGTAGGAATAGGCCCAGTGCCTCCATTCCGAGGAGTTGAAAGGAAAATTGTCGGAAACTCTAATTCCTCGAAATGGCATTAGAATGAAATGTGAGTGCCCATTCCGCAACACGGGTTCAGATGTAAATAAACGACATTCTTGAACGCTTGTCGACGCGGGAAGTATCAAACTTGTCAGATGCTCAATGGTTTCGTCTTGCAGCGCGAGCAGGACCCATCGATGTGAAATCTACCGGCACGCACACCACCGTTCAATAGATAGCACAGTCAACGTTCGTTTTCAGGCGAGATGCAGTGAGCAAACCTTCTCCCGCAACGCTAACGGATATTTCCGCGTTCCAATCGAAGTATCTTTATTCCCTGAACGTATTCTGAAAAGGGGCAGCGGTCCGACTGTCTTTACTGTCGCTGTGCTCTTGGCCCCCTACCGTTCGATAGATGAATCATTTTAAACCGAACAAATACTTTCCGGAACGCTAATTGCTGTCTTGGCTTTCACGTCAAATCGTTTTTACCTGCTGGATGAAGCACTAACGAACTGAAAAGGGGCAGCGGTGCGACTGCGTCCGTCGTCTCGACAACGTTTCTGTCAGCGCAGCCATCTCGCTTGTGGAAGTGACGTCACGGAGCGCGAGGAAGTCCCTCACACTCCGAGAAATCCTCGGTACACGACGACCGTGCTCGAGTGTCAAGGAAGATTGCCACACTTGCGACAAGTCCGACCGAGTGCAAGGGTTGCTATGGCAACAGCTGCCTCGCTCCAACACAGCTGTTGCCGACGCAGCTGTTGCCACAGCAACCCTCACCACTCGGTCGGCTCAACGCAAGTGTGTGAATTAAGGTGCCTCAATGGCCTTCTGTTTAGGGTGATGCCACCCTTCGCGGTACCCGATGCCGACAGCCTGCGCTCACAGGTAAAATACAAAGAAATCAACGAAAACAAAATGTCGCCATAGCACAGTCATCGCCACCAACGCGTGCAGGGACACGCTCTTCCACGCGCTTCTGAACAAAACAATAAAAATTAACGTGGGGAACAAAATGGCCAGATGTCTCCACCCTCAAGCAAAGCCGCACATGAAGGCACCCAGTGTGAATCACCCCTCAGTCTCCGGCGGCGCTCCTGTGTGTTTAGTGAAGGGGGCGCCAAACTCTAGCGCTCTGGAGCACAGACCCGGGGTGTGACGCATGGCGAATGCCTCGATTACCTCCCAGGCAATACCGACAGCTGTGACCTCCAACTGTGTGGGTGCCATTGAACTTTGGATCGTAACTTGTGCAGGCGTTGGCCGCATTAAGTCCGCGCTCCTTTACTCCTACTCTGACGCTCCGAGTTCCATACTCCCAGCGCAGCAACTAAACGGAGCACAGCGTACTATAGGGCGCGACACACTGAAACTATCGAAGAACCGCATGAGCCACTTCCGACCGCACGGTTATACGGTGAACCCGGCATCTGGTGGATATGGGTGGCAGAAGCCGCAATTATTTAGAAGAAAAAATTAATAGACCGATCTCACCCAGCGTTCGGCGCATGTGTGACGCCGCCATAACTTTAGTTCTCAGGAGGCAGAAGGCCAGTGCACGCGAGGGCTCGTACCTTCTCGTGCTTTGCACGCGCGCAGTGCTGCCTGCGAGGTTGTCGCACGTGCAAAAAGACTAAAGTTCCCTCGATGCACTGCGGCAGCGGTGGCGTATTCAAACTGGCTGGTGAGATCGGTCTATTAAGACCTTTCTGGCGGAGCGGTAGAGGCGTATTAGCGGCGAGATGTTTCGGTGGCAACCTCGTACGGTTACCTTTCGTGACGTCATTGCCTTGCGAACAACAAGTTTGATGGTGTTTTTAATTAGCATGGCGGAAGCTTGAAATCATAGCGTTCCTTCAACCAACACTGTCAACACCGTCAAAATTGAAGTCCTCACGTTCCTTTTATTTCCATCCATAAGAACTCCTTTGCTGACGTCAAAGTCAGCATTCGGCCAATCATGGAAGGACGACCACAGCGACGCTTTCGATCGCACACATCGCCAATACTTTAAGAAAAAAGATGGTGACGTCAGGAGGTTTCTACGAATATTTTAATCTTCGTGAAAGGTTCAAACACTCGCTTCGAGCGCCTACGCGGAAAGTTAACTTGACCGATCTATTTATTGACCATGCATACTGTTCAGATTTAAATGAAAGACAACATTAATGAACTCGCTTGTCGACGCAGAAAACTGTCGAGCTTGTGAGATGCTTGTTTCCCAAAAGAATTTACTTTCAATGCGTTAGTATTAGTACCGCACGATGACAGAAAAAAGCTGACGGCGTCCGTCTCTGGACAAAAACAGTGGAAAGGGAAGCGCGCCGCGCAGAGAGGAGGAGAGTAGTGAAAGACGAAGGCGAGGGAGGTGACGTCATGGGGCGGAAGCCAATGACGCGTGCAGGTGCTGGGGCCAGTCTGAACCTGCTGGTGCGTGGAGCGCGTATGCCTTGGTTTGCGCAACAAAATGGAGCGTGAACCAAGTACTTGCGCTAGGTCAAGTAGGCGGCAAAAGAGGGATTGTGATCGATGGATACGGTGTGCCGAAAGCGGTGAACATCGAAAGTAGCGTCATGCAGCGGATTCCACTGCTAAGCGTGCAAGCCGGGCGAACAAGACAGAGGTGCTGAAGCAGCGTCGCAGCTCGGCTGGTCGAAATGCGGCCAGCCGAGCTGAATACCGAGCGTCTCGGAGCCAGAAAGGAGACCGGGATACTCCGCTATTACAGCTGGCCCGTAACCGACGTGATCAACTTCTAGAGAGAGCATGTACTCCTCGTCTATACCCGTTCAGGCGCGAGGCCAGACAATCTAGACGTAAACAAAAAAAAAAAAAAAAAACAAAGATCGTTTAATTTTTTGTTTTGTTTTCCCACAGCCAAAAAAGACGTGGCAAAAAAATGGAGGAAGCAAAAACCATCCAAAAGAAAAAGCCAAAACATACAAGGGAATAGAGGTCAGCAGTAGGATTTCTAAAAGGGGGCGTGTGCAGCGCTTCCCGAGTAGAGTTCCTGCTGGTAGGCTCTCCCACGGGAGCCAGAGATTGCGCGTTTGATTCCACGTGCCGCGTGCCGCCCTCGCCGCTATTCGCCGAGATCCGATCACGTGAGGAGCCGAATCAAGTGTCGTGCAGCAAGTAGACGTTGCACGCGCCCCGACAGTACGTTCCCCTGCTTTTGGCGCGCCGCGTGCCCTCGAACGCGCGGCGCTGCTATTCGCCGAATTCAGTCACGTGAGAAGCTGAATCCACATGCCATGCATGAACGCGCAACTCTGAGCCCGTAGGAGCCTATACAGAACTCTATTCACAAGGGTCATGCTAACGCATTTCCTAAAGCCAGGGTCACACTGCCCATACATAGTGCAAAAGTCAGTCTGCGAACAGATTCGAATGCAAGTCACCACGAGAACCATGCTTCGAATGCCACATGGCAACGACTTCAAGGAGAAACTTGGCACACGCGCATTCAGACCACTGATGCTGATGTCTGCAGACTTTCCTTTTGTACGATGTATAGAGCAGCGTGACCCCGGCTTAAGAATTTACCACTGGATTTTCCTTTTTCTTTCAAGCCACCCTATTATAGTAGGATTTTTCAAGCCATCGCTGAAACATCCGGTACACATAAAACAGTAGGCAAATCCACACAGTCGTGTACTCAATTCATCCAATGGTATTTCAAGCCTTTGAAAAGGCGTGACAATGGTCGTCCTGGGAAATACGGGTCGTTCCATCGGGATCTGACAGTATTCTCTAACCAGATCGCTCTTTGAGAAGACAACACCTTCATGGGGGCGTCCGCAGTTTATATCACGTTTGTTTTGCGGCCTCGGCGTATGCTTGTCGGGAAAATACCCCCTCCAGACGTCGAGATAGCACATTTAAACTGAGTGGTCCAGGCGTTATTAACGCGAATATAGACGTTTTCTGTTTCCTGTAGTTGCTCAGTCACGCGGGTTCCGTATCTTGTATTCGGGACGAAAATATAATAAAACATTTCAACCTGGAATATGCAGAGAACATTTAGGTGAGGCAGAACGAGAATGTGTGACAATCACGCATATTTTGTAAACGCCTTCCTGTGGCGTGAAAAAATCAAAACGATGTTTTACCGCATACCGAGAAGTGACAACATTTAAGATGGCTGCTCTTTCGCGGGAAAGAGGTGCCGCACGATTCGTTACGCAGAGAAAACATTGTAAATTCGTTGCAGGAGGAACCATCATGAAATCATTTTATTGAAATGTACGAGAGCAACGTGGCTAAATAGGATTAAGGCAGCGTGCAGTCAGTGAAAGAAGGGAAGTTTGCTGCATTCCCCCACTCTGTACCCAATGCTGAAGCAGTGGTTCGAGCACGCGATCTCGTACTCGAGGGCAGCCCCAATTCGGTGGACCTGGAAGGAAAAGGATTCAGTGATTCAAGTTTTTCTTATTAGCTACGCATAAATATCCATACTATATCAGTTTTCTTTGACTTGTAGTATTTGTAAACTATTATAGTATGACTGAGGCAACAAAGTTATGCTGCACATTGCATTTGGAGCGATCAATACCATCCTCGAAAAAGACCACGGCAACTTAGGTCCCTTTGGGACCGAAAAGAAATCGGTTAATTCCATCGAGATCCCTAATGTTAGCTGGACGGGTTAGAGGAAGGCCATAATTTGATTGAGATATATATTTTGCTCAGGTAGGTTTGTCAGGTTCATAACTGCGACGAGAATCGCTCCAGGTCTCCTAAGCACGTGACAGCTTTGAGAAACATTAGGCGAATTCCGGGGGAACTTACTGCAGAACAAAATAGAGCACTTGTCTCCGCGTCCCTCTACAAAGTACTGCACGAATGAACACACGAGCTGCGGAGCAGTGTGTCCTTTCGATATATGCTGCGCTACCTAGAAGAGCGACCGGAACCTGGTGAAACTGGCAAGTGGAGAGAGGGGCTGCTTGGCCCACTCCGGCCTGCCAACACCTCCTTTAGTATTGGTGCTGCATATTCCAACGTCGCTAAAGAAGGTCCCCGTAAGGCTAAAATTCGACACGAGTGCTGCGTCAGTGTTCGACTCGAACCATAGGTGTCCAGACATGGCTGCAATGGGATATTTGACCCCCCTCTTTAAATTCCGGGAACATTAACTAAGAGACTAAACATGACATGTTTAGTTACTTATTACCAACACGCTCGTTTTGTACTCTAACTAAGAGATGTTTCGCTTGCGTACTCTTATGAACATTTGACCCCCCCCCCTTTAAAATTTGGGGGTATTAACTACGAGATGGTTTCGGTGGCGTACTCTTAGGCGCTGGTCACACAACTGGTACGTCAGACCGTTTGCACACACTAGAGAGTTTTAGTAAACCGTTTTCAGTTTCCGTTCCGCTCTTGGGGGGTGCCAAACTGCGCATGCGCGGCCCGCTACGCTGAAACGGAGAGCGGAGGTCAGAAAAACACGTTTTAAGTAGAACATTTTCCTTCACCGTAAGAGCGTTTCAAGAGCGTTCGAAAAAAACGCCTGCATAGCCCCACAAGTACACATTTATAGTACTAGTCGAAAGAAACTAAACGTCAACAGCAATAGAGTGAAATGAAGCGTGTTTGTAAAGGTAGTACGAACGAAGGCTAGAATAATCAACACAACATAAGAGTAGGCACACACCCGAAGAATATTAAGCTATAAGATATAAATATTGTCGTTCCACTTTGTGAGAGAGTTTTGTGGAGGGTGAAGCCGAAGCTATAAACACGAGAATGTTGCTCTAAACGCTACCTGCGCTGCACGAGCGTATGCGACGCGCTGGACACGGACGCTGAAAAGGCCGGAACTCGCTTTACTGGCACAACGCTACTGCTCGAATTAAAGTGGTACGGCTTGCGCAGCAGCGGATGTACGTAATCTAAATAGAAAATCAATGAAGAAAGTTTGCGCGTTGCGAAAGTGCACACCTATTACGGCGAAGGTACTGGAACAGCCGTACAAGGCTCAGCAGGGCACCCTTCACGATGAATTCCCGCTGTTCCTCAAGGAAGGAGACTTCTACTAACGACGTTAAGCTGGCGAGTCGCCGAATCTGTGGTTTGTATCACGCCGAAGCTGAACTTCTGAACGCGGTCTGCTGGACATTGCCAACATGGAAGAAGAATCATTTGGAAGCAATCCCGCTTCCAGAAGAAGGACCTAGCTGCTCTGAAAGCGGGCCTACAAATCCCAGCAACCGTCAAATCGGCGCAGGGTGTTGCGTCCCCGGTGACGAGACGCTTCGCATGGTTCTTTGTCGGACCGTCCTATCCCTAGCGTCTGTTCGAGCCTTGAAGGAGTGTTTGGACGGTATCATCGGTGCTCTCCAGTACTCTGAACTTGATTATGGGTCACATTAAGGCCACGGTTCGACTGAATGTGCCAGTTTAGGTACTCTTTTGCAGGTCATTACTCAACTTCTTTTGAATACTGTGTTGCGGGACTGATGCTGTTCGAAAGGCATTGCAATCATCTTTCGATTGATATTGTATGTATTGGTTTTATACAGCTCGCGCATTTGTAGCGTTGCGAATATTATGGCGCGGGCCCTCACTTGCTCCGCTGGTTCATATTTCCTGAACCATCTATTAAAGATAACATGACCCCAATAGAGCAGTTTTGTTAAGATGGTGTCGGAGCGAATGTAACTATATACTTTTTTGCGTATTTGCACTAGTTTGTTTTGTACATATCTCTAAATATTGCCCTGAAATTGTAATTTTTCAGCACAAATAGGTTTTTAATGACATGCGCTAGGGCAATAAAATTAGCTACGAGATGTAGTGCTTATATTTGGTAATATGCAGAAAAAATATAATGTTGTGTAAATTTTTGTTTGTTTAGATACTCCATATGAAACGTTCCACTTTTTTGAGCTTAGAGTTACGGTGCTTCAAATGCCGCTGAGGAAATAATTAAACTATGATACAATCTTTCATAAAATTTAGAACTACAATGGTTGCCCAAAAAGTGGACGATGGCTTTTTCTTTTTCAAAGTCACAACGCTTCCAGGAGCCTTTCAAACTTACCTGTTTTCGACGCATATCTTTTTTGGACATCAAACAGATTTATTGGCATCTAATAACATTTATTGTATGTAATAGATATACATTGCGATGTATTTGATTTTGACAATAATCTTGCTTTGGTTTCTTGATGACTGTAAAGCTTAGCTAATTGTAAGACAATGAAAAACTCTTTGGGTGTTTTGTTGCGCTACCTGCCGAATGGCACACTAAAACTGCTAATTTCTGATGTTCAAGAAAATTTCGAGGGTGGCGTTGGCGTCTGTATCATCATCAATGCCCGTCTTTTTACCTTCGCATTTAGAAAATATATTGGAAGATTTACTATCGACAAATGAATGGTTTAAGTACTGGGTCAGGTCAATAAATCTAAGATATATAATTACACAACCGTAGTGTGATATAATTTGTTCGTTGTTCGAGTACGATTGAAATCAGTAAACACCAAAAGACGAAAAGGAAAAGAATACACCCGAGTTCACTTCAGACTATGGGCCCAGTAAACGAGCTGCGCCCGGTAGGCCACCGGCATCCGTTCCCCGACACATGTTGTGGGCGCCGCCATTTTCGGCTTTGTGCTGAGCGAATGCCACTGCCAAATCGTCTTGATTCCAAAGGTGCGGCTTCCCTCAGCATTAGATCCGGTGTTAGAAAGGCTGATGCAATCTTGCTTTGCTCTGTCGCGGACTGTTTAAACCATTGTGGAGGACAAAAAAACGTTTCCTGTGATATTAGAATAAAGCTTCAGATAACTGGCAACCATGATTTTAAGCCGCAATATGGCCAATGATGTCGTTACTCTGGAGCGTAGCTTATTGTTGGTGGCCAGGATTCATGCCCCCTGTTCAAGGAGCTTGTAATACCTGAAGGGGCCATGACTCGCTGACTGATTTCTACAAAAGCCACTACCTTTTGACGCCTGCCATCTTCCTCATTGTTCCCGCTAGTGCCACTAAATTAGCTTCGCTCAGAGTAACGACACTTGGCCCCTGTGCATATCTAAATATCGCTGGTTGCCAGTTATCTGCGAGCTTTCTAAGAATCGCAGGAAACGCTTTTCCTTCCTCCACGGAGCTGTCCAAACAACCCCGCGACGGAGCGCGGCTAATATTGCATCAGCTTCCTGCGCACCGCATCTAATGCTGAAGGAAGTCGGGGAGTAAAGTCCATCACCTGGAATCTTGGAATGGGTTAGTGGCGTACAATTCGCTTAGCGCATAAATGTCATCGTCGATCGAGAAGCGAACGCGCGCGGGCACTGCTCTTCCCGCCATTTCTTCTGGCCTTGGATCGGCCTCGCTCGTTTCGGCCATCCCGCTATCTCCCACGCTTCGGAGCTGCTAGTCCAGACTCAATCAATACGTGAGTTCTAATTTGGTGCTTGTTCTCGTAGTAACATAGAAGAGTTGACCTAGAGAAGACATACCTAAAAACAGCGCACAAGCACGGGAAGATAACAGAACGCAGGAAGGGGTGCTGGCCGCCTAGCTTATGTATTGTAAAGAAAGAAAAGAGGAAGCTTCAGGCATGAAGCCCACATTGTTGTTTTTTTGTTTTTTTTTTTTATTGAGGTGGAAAAGAGGAAGTCAGAGAAATTAGCCTGGAGATGCTCTCTGACTGGCTACTCTGTTGGGGATGGGGTAGAGGTATGACAGATATAGAAGAAAAAAATAAGTAAAAACAATGAAAAAAAAATCACCTTGCCCAGATTAAACATACACATGCAGGGAATATAGACACTGCGTCTAGGAAGTTCACCTGGAACATGTTAGAGTCTCTTGTCGAGGTCTGTTACTGTAAGGAAACGTATGAGGGCGCTCGTAGTTGTCCAAGGCTCAGGCTGTCATTATCCCAGGGGCCCAGGAGACGCTGAATCGTTAGGGGCTGTTCCTGGTGGCTTCGTAATGTCCTTTAATAATTTCTGCCTGGTTGTACTCTTCATACTTGGGACACACAATTAGAATGTGTGTGATGTCTTCAATTGTTTTCACATTCAACGGAGCAGTTGGGTGTTTCTAGCAACTTCCGATAAGATAAAGGTAATAATTTGTATACAGATACTTTTAGCCGTATTCGATGGAGTACGGCTTCCACGTCGTCTCTTCAGACCGCGAGGGGACTCGAAACATCAGAAGTTTGGATCGACATGTTTTAGAGATGGGCTGTCGTTGATGACCTTCGCTTCCAAAGGTGCTCTGCTTCAGATTTCCCTACATAATTGATGATCTCGTACGAGATATCAGATTTGCGAATGGAGCCAGCGCTTGTTGAAGATATGTGAGCATGTGTAGCCATCGAATCAGCCATTTCATTGCCTGTTATGCCACGGTGACTAGGTACCCATTGAAATGATATGGAACGTTGTTGTTTTTCTTTCTTCTTTTTTCTCATCTTTTCTTCGTCGCGACCTTATAATGTCAGTTTTCTCCTTTTCTACTGCAACTTTGTAATGTGTCTGTTTTTATTCTTTCTTCTTTTTACCTTTTGGGTGCGCGTGGGCTTCATGCAACGGCTTCATGTCTGAAGCTTCCTCTTTCTCTTTATTTCACAATACATAAGTTGGAAGTCAGCGCTCTTTCCTGTGTTCTATTTTCTTCCTCCTGTGCTTGCGTGCTGTTTTAGGTATGGCTGGTTCTGGAATTTTTGGGATTGTAATTGTGTGCGCTTTGACCATCTGCAGCCAAAGATTTGAGGCCTTCAACTATGCCGAGACTGAGACGAGCGCGAGCGTGCATACTCTGCGAGCAGCTGCACTATTGAGATCTGAGCTGGAACGGCTTTGAAGCCTTGAAATACTTGTTTCCAAGCTGCAGGTATCGTGCCCATGAACGAAAATCCACTCGGAGCCACGGAGGCCATACGTTGCCATGTCAGCGATTACCGCGTCTCTTTAGGCTTAGGAACGGCCAGACTCGGGGACAATCTTTAAAATGGGGCGGGCCACCGCTCATTCTTTGTGATTTGGGCAGGATATAGCAAAGCGAAAGCCGGTTGCACTATTCATTGGCAATGAAATTGGCTAATACTGCAGTGACCATGACGCAATTTGCTCCGAAGGCGAGCGGAAAGAGGCGCCGCCATGTTTGCTGACGCAACCCGGCCCCAAGCAATTGGGGCCCCAACCGCCAACCAAACCCCCAAACGGAGTTTGGGTTCTGCGCTATGCGCAGTGGTGAGCCTATTTCTTTGGGGCCCCTAAGCTTGGGGGTCCCCTGTTCTCAAAACTCTCTAATGAGCGTTGGACCATGCGTAATTTATTTTTCGCTAAAAAACAAACAATTGTAATATTTTTCGTGACATCCTGTATCCAGTCTTAATTGATCTTTTTTAGAAATCGCTGGGCGCATGCGCCAACTCTGAGAGAGGAGGAAAGGGAAGAGCGCCATTTTTGGTGGCTCTCTCGTCCGTTCGGTCGTTCAGACAGTGCTGGTTCGGCTTCACTCCCTACGCTATTTTGCGGCTTGGCTTCACAGTCGCCATGCCTCACCACTGCGAGGCTGTTTAGTTGCACAAAAAGCAGCGAAAATGGTTGAAATGCAACATTTTATTGAGTTCCAGCAGCCTTTTGCGCGGTGGTGGCACGAAAGCCTGATGTCAAACAGCCTGCCCTTTTCCTCTCCTTCAAAAGACCCCCCCCCCCCCCCCGCCCGCGTTTCAGAAGGCTATGACGCGAATCCTCCGTGTCAGGTGGCCAGGTCCTCAACCTGTCGGCGGGGCATTCTGATTTTAACTGAAATGCGTGTAAGTGTTCCCGATAGATTGTACAACGTAATCATAACGTACCCGATACTCAAGTAAAGAACAAATGAATAAAGCTTTTGCGTTCTTCAGGAATGCACCATACACTTTCGCGTCATGCCACGTTAAACTGGAAAAAAAAATCGGTCATTTGGCGAAACATTTAAAGTGTGCGAAATGGATACAAGCCACAAGAAGACGGAACCCTGACGGGAACACCATGGCAACCAAGCGCGAACTCCCCTGTTTGCAGGACCCACTTCGTTAGAGGTTCCGTAAACGTGCTGAATTCAAAGCGTGATTGTTTTTACCATACCGTTCCTTATTTTTTGACGGTGCAAAGCGAGGCCTTTGCGATATCAAGATCGCCCGGCTTTAAAGGAGCGGTGCAACGATACTCAATTGGAATGTTTTCTCTTTACACGAGCTTACTGGCACACCTGGGACTCAAGGATACTCACACGCAACGCCACTGGCCAAGAAACTCCTTTGTTGCGGTGTAATTTCAAGGACAAAAGCGATCATTTTCATTCAATCTCTCCTTTGCAAAATTTGATGACGTAACGTGGGGATCGCAGTACACCCATATGACGATATTTGAATGCGGTTCATAGATTGGACCCGAGCATTGCGTGGGCACTCGATTTGGGCTCGTGATAATTACTAGCTCGAGAAGCATTCGGGTAGTGGCCCGTGTCCAATCGCTGCAACGACGACAATAGCCGAGCCATAACAATGCCTGGAACTCAGCGCGTGTCCTGTGCTTTGCCAACCCCAGCGCGTGGCTATGAGCAACATTGGCGGCATATAATCCGCTCCAGATCACGTGGCCGCTTGTTCTGGCTGCGAGTTGAGGGGGTGAACGCTGCTCGTTTTTCTTGAGTTTTTTTCTGGGACTTCTATTGCGTGGGGTGAAAAACGAACGCGTGTTTCATAGGTCATTAACGTCAGGGATCTGTTTTAACGGTATTTGAGGAAAGTACAAAATTGTTGCATTGCCCCTTTAACCCCGTCAGGATTTGTTTACCCGTTCCCGGGTACGGCAATGCCCCGTGCGCTCGCGCGGTACGAAGGACGGCGAAGTGAATTAACGCAATAAGCTTGAATTAGTTAGCCGCTCAATGAGTGCGAAATCAGCTGCCTGTAGTGCACGGGCCTCATAAACGGAGCTCGCAAGCTCCGCTAAAGGTGGATAATTGAGTCGGGATCGAAGCTCCTAATCATCACTTATCTTACAAAGCACTCTGCTTTAAAGCCGACCCATTTTTCTGTTGCTTGCACGACGCCACACCAGTGACAATTAAGTGACTCCGAGTCGACGGTAGCAACCGATGCGGCGTCGGCGGTCTATCCATCTTTGAAGGTATAAAAACGAACAAGATCGTCGGTATTGTAGGCAGAACCCAACGTTACTAAAACTCTCAGTTGGGAAACTCACCCTGCAAACCTGGGCCGCTGGCGTCCACCGAGACCGAGCAAAATACGATAACAGCGCCACCCCTTAGCGACGAGTTGAAACATGAAAGTTGCTCTATATAGCTACTGCGAGATGGCCCTGCGAGATGGCGCCACCGGCCTTTGCCCGACTCGACATGCAGCCGTGCAGTTCCCGGAGTGGACGCTGCAGGAGAAATGGCGGCGTTGCGATCGCCATTAGCTCGGTTCTCGAGTACGGATCGGAGCCACTTTTTTAAAGCAGGCTCTATGGCAGTTCCCAACTGAAGGGTTCTAATAACGTTGAAGAAGCTTTCGTTAATCCTCGAGGGGTGTCCTCAGCCATTTCAAAGGAAAGATGCACGCGAGGCGACGATCGACATGGCCTGGCGCTGGCGGGGACCCACGGAGCGACGAGCCTTCAACACTGTTTCGAGCGATTTCCGCGAGGGCGCGCCACGATCGTGGCCAAACTTTGGAAAAAGTTCAATTTGGTGATTTATGCCCGCAAGTATAGTGGTGTGCATAAATAAAAAAGATGCAAACAGGTAGAGTTTGATGCTGTATAAAATATAGTGTAAGCACGCACATGGTACGCTGATTAAGAATGAAACAGGCCTACATTTTACACTAGGGTTGAGCGTATAGAAAGTAAAGGTGCGTCAAAAGCTAAAGCTTGTACACTATACTGCTCAGGCCGTTACGTTTTGAGTGCTCATAGTACTTTGTTACACTCCGATTTTGTTATAGTTATTGTCCTGATTGCTTACAACAGAAGTAAGGAAACATTCTAACTCTGAGTTTTTAGAAAAACTCCACCTGCTGAGAGCTACCAATCATCTCGGTGCCGATTGTGATATTTATTCCATGCCAACGGTCGCGTGCTTAGAACGAGTTTTTACCACGCGATTTCATACAATTGCAATTGTTCTTGACAAACCGCAATGTTTACTGAGAGAAGCGGTTACACGTGAAGCTTAGAATATTTTGTACTGATTGTGGCACACGTGGAAAGTTGCATATATGTTTTCCACAATCCGCGAAATATAATGCTCCTGCGGTTACCATTGGTCTCTAATGCATGTAGCACGCAAAATAGCACGAAATATATCGCAGTGGGAAACGAAAACAATATTGATAAACAAGCGTGTAATCATGCGAAAACTGAGGGCATTGCACATATACAGAAGGTAAGCTTTGTTTAACTAAATACGACTACTAGTAAAGTATTTGGTTTTATCGTGCGAGTGAAGAGGAACGTACAAGTGCGAGGCATACTGCCCTAAACTACACGTCCAGTGAACAAGCGCACCATCCAAAGCATCGAGCTCGCTTTCATAGCTTTTGGTGCGCTTAAACCACTGAAAACTAATTATAATCAATTCCTGATTCTTCAATTATTTTTATTAAGTGCGCATAACCGTTATTTTTTGTCCTTTGCGTTCACGTGCCATTTTTTGTTAGTTATATAGTATTTTTCCAGAAGTCCGACAACTATTTTCTGTTTCATCATGAGTAGCCGCATAATCAAAGATGCAGACAAGAAAAAAGAAAAGAGACGCGAACACGCGAACGCACATTAAAATTAAGTGTAACGGCGCATTAAAATTAGTCATTAGTTTTTTAGGGAGCAGCAGTTTCGTAGGGCGACATTGCTACCCGTTGAAGATTATAAAAAGTGCAGTACAACTGCTAGCTCGGGGTTCTTAACGTGTATTACGCAGTATAACGTGGTACACGATCGCACGACGGCAGGATGCAGATGGGCGACTGAACCCAGGGTCCCTGCTGAAGCCCCTTGATAAAGACGTTTTTTACAAGTACGCCAATTATTGTTGTGGAAACGCTCCAGACACGTGCCACGAGCAGGTGCTCCGCCGTCATTCGCTTTCAAGGGCCAGTCATGTTGGTGCCGCGCCGCCATTTGCCTCTGAAGCTGCTCAAGACACGGGCCTTGTGCACTGGCAACCTTCTGGCGTTACTTGGAACACCAACGCAAACACATCGAGGGATTTGGTCCCTACAGGTTCTGTAGCGTGAGCTCCGTGCTTTGAACGGAGCTCGCGCTCGAGCATTTCTCCATGTGCTCCGATCTGCAGTGCCACAACACACTCGGCCAACGATCCCCCCGCCTGTAGAGCTAAACCAAATGAGCTACGCTTAGAGTATGGGCACTCTTTTCCATCGATATTGATGTGGACGCCGCCATCTTGATGGTTATTAACAAATCAAACGGAACTACCGATCGTCATGATTCAAAAGTGCGACTTCCTCAGCATTATTTCGGTGTCAGGAAGCTCACGTCATATTGCTTTGCTTTATCGCCAACTGTATAAACATTTGTGGAGGACGGAAAAGCGTTTCCTGTGATTTCAGATAAAGCTTCAGATAACTGGCAACCATCATTTTAAGCACCAAGCCATGTATAAAGCGTAGCTTATTTAGTGGCTTTAGTTTAGCCCGACCGCATGGCACAGAAAGAGAACGAACAGCTTAACCTCGCGCTCTTGGCGCTGCTTCAGTGGCTTCATCAGCCCGAAGCGTTGGCTGCGCTCCGAACTAAGGTAAAGCGAATCAATTATTCAGATCTTCGGGTTTCACAAGCCAAACCAACAAAAATCACTTAACACGCCCCAATAAAAACAGAAAAAATTCGCGGGCTTATTTTGACTGACTGGAATTCATTTGACGTGCAACTGAAAACTCAGATTGGCCTCCGTCGGATTGCGGGCACCTCGGACGATATTTAAACCCGACAAATATGTTGCCATGGGCTAGCGCGTTGGCTCAGAGACACCGGAGACATTTAATGTTTTGTGTTTTGTTTTAATATCATTGAAACTTAAGAGCCACCAAGGTGATTTTTAAAACAGAATATAGTCAAACCATTCCGACAAGCATAGTTTGTTTGCCGAAATAATTTTTGCAAGTGATAAAAACTTCAAAATATTTTCGCATACGTGGAGGAATTTGAAATGGCAGAATGCATTTCATGGCGCCCATTTCATTCGAATCGCGTCGGGCATGTGTACCCACGCACAGTAGAACGCGCGCAGAAGTAGTTGTGGTGCACCCGCAGCCTAGCGCTTGCTGTTCTGACACCTCTGGCTCGCTCGCTGCGGGCATCCAGGCATCTGACACCCTGACATCTGGCGCCTTTTCTGTCTTTCACGTGGCGTTCCAAGCGGCACACGACGAAAAATGCACATCAAGCTGTTCTTGAACTCGTGTCGCCATCTGTATTTTATATTAAGAAACTACAATTTGCCGTAACTCAATGGGAAAAGTTTGAGGTCTTATAACATTCTTAACGTGTGATATATCAATATGGAAGTACTGGAGAATGTAATATCGAAGGATGCTTCATAGTTTAATGTCTCTTTATTTTGACTAGTTGACATGATTCCGTTTTTATAGCGCCATAAAATTATACCATTTTAAACTTTATTTTTGATTTTAAAATATACAATATCTGTACAGTTCGTTGCCTACTTTTTTAATTTATTAAATCCAACCGAACGCTCACGTAAATATTGTTGACGATGTGACGTTATAAATTGTGAAATATTTTTTTCAATATGAGGGACTGTGGTTTAATAAAAGCTGAATAATTAACTAACAACTAAAAATAATCGCAATTTTGAGATATTAAAGTATTGTTGAAAAACAGCTCTTTAATTTGACATTAATTTTATAATTGTAAAATACACAGAAAGAAAGTTATAAGCCGTCAAAAAACACCAAAACGTCATGCACGGTGGGGTTGCACCTTAATGAAAGTTTTGGCCACCTGCTCGCTGACATAAAACAAAACAACGGTGGTTAACCCTTGCTCAACTGGAGGTGTGCTCTACAGGTGGAACCCTGAAGAGTTTGTGTATACGTCGCGTTTTCACTGTTTCTAGCATAGCTGCTGTTTGGTAAAAAGTTACTTTTCTCGATACGCAAATAATTTACGTCTTTACTTTTGTTCCGGCACAAAGAAACAACACGGTGTACATATGGGCAGTGTCAGGACAAGTCACGACGAGCGTGTTTGTAATTTGTGAGCTTTAGTGGACCCTTTTTATGAGCCCTTTGTGCTCTTCTTTATGTTCTGCAGTAAGCATCGTCCTTATCGCGCATGCGTGGCCCGCTCTGAGCGTAGTTAGCGAAGTGAGGTGCGCTCTGCATCAGATTGCGGAGCGGACTGCCTCAGCGTCCCTAGCGTGATCGCTTAGATCTCAAGATGGCTGCTCTTACTCAGTACGCGTTAATGTTCTTCACCGTGACCTCAGCCTGAAAAGGCCGAATGAAGAAGTAAGCCGTATGCCCCACGCGTGAGAAATAAACCATCCCATTTGAGTTCTGTGTACAACAAAACAGCGCAATCAAACGAAGCGAACCAGCATCGCCTTGGAACCAGCACAGTGTCGGTACAGTCGTCGCGTTTTTGTGGACCTTCTATGGGTGCGAAGTAAAAGGTACGGGAGCGCCTGCTTCAACGCCGATTAAACCTGTGCGCGCGACCTCTCGTCGAAAATGCTACTGAAGATTGTCCACGAGCATAGCCCACGCAAGCCGCACCTAGGAAACCGTTCTTCTCAAATTCATTCATTCACATTTGAGCGAACTTTTCAAATGATCTAACTTTCCTCTGGAAATATTCGCCTTGAATATCCATGGTAGACTTAGAACACAATAAAGACTCGAATAAACACTTTTTAAAAGTGCATGTCATGCTCCCAACTATTCTTCCAGGCTGCCTTATTTTGGACGAGAACCTAAGGAACAAGAGGGCTGTGCTGTTCTTTGTCGCGGATGCGAGTCTTAATGTATTAGACGCGAATGGTGCGTCAGTGCTGGATATAAACTCGGCTATAATCACGAGTCTCGCACTAAAAGCGATGCACAAAATATGGCGGCCGACAATGTTAGATGGCGGTGTTTTTGAAGGATTTATATAAAACGGTCAAAAGAATGTTTCACGTCAATTTTTTGTCTGGTGAAGACCACACCGGCATAAACAATGCAAAAATTTAGCAAACACAGCGCTGGACTTCTTGAGCAATACCGGTAGATAAAAACGCTTTTCAGGAGTTTTGTTCTGAATTCCGGCGTAGTGGGCCACCCATGCACAGTTTGACGGCTTCAGAGCTTAGCGGAATTAAGGTACAAATTGATCTACGAAATCTTTTTATTTTATATTACAGATTTGTTTAGAAGCATACCATGGATTAAACACTATCTTATATGAGAATCACATGAATTGTTGGTGTTTTAATACTGCCGTCTGGTAGGACAGTCTTCTTCTTGTCTTTACTAGGCTGTAAAAGACAAGGCAGCACCCCTAGAAAACTGTTGAGGTTTCGTTGACCGCACAGCCCGCCCTTATGTTGTCCATCAAATAGCCCGGAAACGGTCGTCTGAGAGCTGCGCTCTAAAACACCATCTACTGAAACATTACTGAGTGGAACACGCTTCATAAAATGGCGAGTAAAGCGGAGCTGACGCTGAAATCCCGGCGACGCATGCGCATCCGCTTTCTATAGAGCGCAAAGGGGTCTACTTAGGTGCCTTCATGTGCGCTTTGCTTAGGGTGGAGTCATCCGGCCATTTTGTCCCACACTTTTATTTTCCTTTTGTTCAGAAGCGCGTGAAAGAGCGTGTCCCTGCACGCGTCTGTGGCGCTGACTGTGCTATGGCGACATTTTGTTTTCGTTGATTTCTTTGTATTTTCCTCGTGAGCGCGTGCTGTCGGCATCGGGTACTACAAAGGGTGGCATCACCCTAAACAGAAAGGACATCGAGGCACCCTAGGTCTACTTGAACTCCGTGTTTTTTACCTTTCTACGATGCACGAGCAGTGTGACTGTGGCTTTCTGCTCTCTACTTGTGATGTCATGACTACGAAAGTGGCACCCTTGAACGACACCACGAGATCGGTAGTGTGTGGCAAGCACGGGCGGAAGCTCGAAGCCGTCGTGATCATAAAAACGACGCCGTCAAAGTTGACAGTCTGACGGTACTCTCATTTCCGACCATGAAGAGGAATAATACGACCAAAGTACTCCGTTCCTACTAAAAGATTAGAGTACATCCTTAGTCGTGGATCGCCACGGTGATCATTAAACCTCGTAAATCCTCGGTTGCTCCCGTTTAGCCAAAATGGCATACTCTCCACAACCGAAAAAAGGGTTTGCCTGACGCTTTTCTTGAAATAAAAATTCAAGAGCCATTCCACTCTGTGAAGGTTGATGAACAGTGAAGCTCTTCGCGCACGACATAGACCCGTCCCGAGGGAGCCGGGGAACCAGACACGCGCGACGGGACCACCACCCGGCGGAAAGTAGACACGCGCAACGAGGCCGCAACCCGGGAGAGCTGGCGTGAGCGCGTGTCTCTTGTCTATGGTTTCGCTCGCGCGAGCGCGCGTTCAAATGATCAACGATATCAAGCCTCATGCTTGCGCCAGGAGCCTTGACAGCGTTGCTACGATAAGTATGAAACAAAGTATAGGCACGCAAGCGCTTGAAACAACGACAAGAGAGAGGGAGAGGTGCGAGCATAGACAAGGCCGACGCGGGTCGTAAAGCGGCAAATCTTCGAGAAACCTTTATTACTCTACCCTAGAGTCTACTGATCTTAAAAATGACACCTAACTGATAACCAATCTACTGAATAGACGTATTGCTAAATTACTCAAGCATCAAGGAGAATACCGAAAAAGGTGTTTCAGCGTGCCGCATGGCGGAGTCTGCGGCTGTAACTTCTAAAGCAAAGCCTAAAACAAAGGCATCTTGCACGCGTGTTCGTCCGCTGTATTTTGGTTGGATTACTTTGAATCTTGCTATACGGGAAGGCGTGTGTGGGCAGCGCGTGCGGCGGTGAGCGTAGTCATTTACCATAGCCTCCTACACTCACAAAAGCCTGGCAGTTCGACGACGGAGTTAACGGAGTCGCCAGAGTGCCCGGTCGCAGGTTGGGAGCGCGAGGATCTGGTAGCACAGATCATCAAAGAGCCATTTCTCCGGAAACCTAAAGACCCTTGATGTTTTTTTACAAGTACCGCCAAGCATTGTTGTGAAAACGCGCAAGACACGTGCCACAAGCGGGTGCTCCGCCGCCATTTGCTTCGGGCGCTCGAGACACTGGCCTTGCGCGCTAGCGCATTTCACGGACTTGCCGGACAAACGCAAACATCGAGGGGTTCAGGAGAATCTGACGTCAGTGTACAGCTTTTGCAGCGGCGAGGACCCGAAACATGGTTTTCAAAAACGACGAGAAAAGAAGCGGCAGCGCGAGGAACGCGAGGAGCACGTGCGGACATCCCATCGCTCAGAAGTGTGTTTCGGCGTCTCGCTGCGGTGGAGCGCAGCCACGCGAGTCCTCTCATTCGTTGTCTGCCGCTCCACGCTTTCCATTTCGGCGGCCGCTTCTCGTGGCGATCGCCAGGCTTTGTTAGTACAAGGAGGCTGTGTCTTTAGTCACTGCTGGACAACAATCCACGGAACCCTAGCCCCATCACAGCATCGCCGTAAAGGTTCTCCTGATGGAACATACCAATCTCACTAGCCAGTTTGATAGCCACAGCTACCGCAGTGCATCGAAGGAACCTTGGTCTTTTTGCATGCGCGACAACCCCGCTGGAGCTCTTCGCGTGCAAAGCACGAGACAGCACAAGCCCTCTCGTGCTGCGGTAGCCTCCTGGGCGTGTTCCAAAATTTACTCGATCTTAATCTGGGTAAGGGTTTTTTACCCGCAGCGTTCCGAAACCAACCCGCGTCCAGCACTTTTCAATCTGTGTTGTCACATGACACGACCCGCCGGAGTAACTCGGATCTACTTTGGGTAAGCTTTGGAACACAGCCATGCACGAAGTTATGGCGGCGTCACGCATGCGCCGAACACTTAGTGAGTTGGTCTACTCGATGCTGAGATCCAGACCTCGGGTCTTAGCTGAACGCTGCCGCAACACCTCGGCCATACCTTTTCCTACTAAGGCCTTCTTTAGTGACGCGGGAAAATGCAGCACTAAGACTTTTGCCTTTCTTATCGAGGAGACATTGGGCGTGCTCCTCCTCGCATCCCCTTCTACTCCGCAGTTTAATCATCTTCCGAATAGCGCCACACTTATTGAAGGTCACACCCTCCGCCATTTCCATTTATGCTACGTTCTCGAGAGTTCATTCAATTGCGTTTCGACTGCCGAATTTTAAATCTTGTTAAATCCATTTCTTGTAACTATAGTCCGTTGCAACCTAAGAACGAAGGGCGAGGTAAGACGGGCCGGAGGAGAAGCAGACGGAACGCTGGAGAAGGAGGGAAACCTCCTCTCTCTTTAGCAGTGTCCGTCTTCCTCCTCCGTGGCCTGTCTTACCCTCGCCCTTCGTTCTAGGCGCTGTAGTAAGCGGCGTTACAAGTAAGGAGTTACTAATACCTGAATTGCTTTTTCGGTAACGAGTAACGTATTTAGTTACTTTTCTAGAAAAAGAACGAGTAACGTATTTAGTTACTCTTAAGGCCAAGTGACGAGTAACGATGTCTCGTTACTTTTGAGGAGTAACGAACACGGTTTAAACGGCCTTGTTTTTATTCTAACCTGAGTATGCGTCTATTGCGACAGAGGCAGATAGGCAGCCCAAGAAACAAAAGCTAAAAAGTACGACAGTACAGCAACGTCGATCGCTGGACACGTCTGTCGAACAGTTCGACTGACGTGTCCAGCGATACAACATACTGTACTGAACTCTACAGCTGGGAATTAACTCTCACCCAGCGAACACAATAAGGTTCGTTGTTTGTACCTTCTAGAACGGGTACGGGCCGAATGTCAACCCGGAGGTTGCCAACACGGAAGGCAACATAACCCATTACACTGTTAGTCCTCAGGTGAAGGCGCAGTAACCGAAGATTCACCAGGTCTTCCTTCGGTAGAACGACTCTTCAGCGTCGCCGGAGATGTATTCTCAAGAAAGCGGGAAACATAACTTAAGGAAAACTTCGAGAGGCAGCTACAGCTTAATGCGACGACTACCTATAAAAAAACAAAAAAAACAATAGACCGAGAAACAAAAACAGTTGTGTATTTGGTCGTCAAAGTAACGTGAAAAGTTACTCGTTACTTTTGAGGTAACTCATGCGTTCCTTTTGAGAATCGGTGACGAGTGACTTCTAGATTACTTCTTGAGCGAGTAACGAGTAACGGTATTTAGTTACTTTTTTGGGGAAAACGTGTACATGTCTGGTTCTTAGGTTGCAACGGACTATAGTTCCATTCTCCAGAATAACCGATTTCAGCTTTCAACTATTGTTTCACGAAAAAACCTAAAGAGGCTCGAGGGTAGTCAAGAGGACATTATGATTGCCATTTCAAGGCGTTATCTTAATCTATTGGTCAATCTATGAGTCAAGTCAAATTTACGATCATATGCAGCATAGTTCCCTACTAAGACGTATTAATCAACGCGAAAGCGAAAGAACGTGTCGCGATCCTTGTTTACATTTTTTAGAAAATACCTCGCTATATCATAATTTTGAGTTTCTAAGGACGCCGAGTATACCTAGATTTGCTTAGCGCTCTTTTAGTTTCATGATAACAGATATAGGCTTGAGCGAGTACAAAATATGGCTTTTGTTTTCGGAAGCAATTTCAGCCTCTCTGCGTGAACCTCTGCTTGCCGACCGCAAGCAGAGGTTCACGTATTCTTAAACTGACAACTTTTTACACCCCTGGCAAACCTTTGTCCCCCAGTATGAAAATGTCAGAGATAGAGGCCGGAATGAAAAATGCCGGTTCCGCCTGACCCAAAATTGGGGGCACCAGTTTGTATCCCGGCTCTGAAACCGCGCAGTTCCAACCAATGCCCCAATTTCAGACACCAGGTGGTACGCCGCCGGGAATTTCCGCTGCGCTCACCACTGGACCCTAAAAAGCGCACACGGTCGTCCAGGCGTCGTCACCAAACACGGTGCACAGAACACACAGATAGCACGCACGAGCACAGTATCCAGTGTTGAGCGCATCGGGAAGTTCCGGCGGGCAAGCGGTATCCGATTTGTCCAAGTAGTGTCACCAAGCACACCTGCGCCAAGCGCATCTGCAGATGCCGAGCCAAAGTGCAATGGGACGGCAGCTCACACTATATAAAGATTCAAAGCCGAGGTCAGTGGATATTCATCCAGGGCAACGATGGGCGCGTCAGTATCCGTGCGCAGGCAACGCGAACGTCGCCGCCGGGCGAGCGCCGGCCGACAGTCCGACGAGAGCGAAGAACCTACACTCTCGGAGCGTTGCGGCCGACTGCAACAGACAAAGCGAGGCGCGTGCGCGGAGAACGCCCGCTCGCAGGTAGCGGATGCGCCTGTCCCTAACACGTGACCTGCGAGAGACCGCAAGAATTCCCCATGACCCCCCCCCCCCCACACACACACACCCTCCTCCAGTCGCGCATGTGAGCGCCCGCTGGCTGGGAGCAGACCCTACTGGAACCAAGGGGAACGGATCGGATCCACCCATCACCGTGCGGTTTCAGTGCGTTGCGTCTCGCTGGATCCGACTGGTTACATTCAGAACCGCGCGGATCTGAACTGTCCACAAGTTTAGAACCTCGCGGATCCGAAGTGGAACCGCTCCGGTCTGACAATTTCATACGGGCTCCCACCGATCAGATCAAGATCAATGCGTGAATTTATAAAGAAAAAGAAAACTTGGAGTAGAGAGTGGTAGAGACATTTGCGTTTCAGTGTAGCCAACTGCATCACGACGCTTTGCGATCTTCGCATTGCGCGGGC
>JAZHYW010057854.1:0-18336 GCA_037355805.1 Ixodes ricinus
GGTTTGATGAGGTTAGTGTCATGCCGACGCCGACCGTGATCCTGGCGGTGTCACGGCAGCGCTGGTGTGCGTGGCAGACACCTGTTCATCTACGCAGGTCGCTCTTCAGCTGGACAGTTCACGGAAGAGATTCGGCAGCCAGGAGTTAGGACGCTGCGACAACAGCGACGCTCGCGCTTAATGGTGTTTTCTTTCTTTTTTTTTTTGCCGGAACTTTGACGGCCAATCACCAGGATTGCGGCGGCATCCGAGCGGCATGACAGTCGGCTTTTGTTACGTCATTTGTTTCCACTTCAGGGACGACTTTTCATGCGTGGCCGGAGCTATAGGACGCTAAACACACCAGTCGGAAGTGCGTTCCAGACGCCTACTTTCGGGATAGAGGGCGCTCCAGACTTTGTTAAAGATAACAATTGAGCTTGGGGATATCAAATGGAACAATAATTCAGTCGCTCAAGTTTCGCGTGGTGTTGGTTTCCCAACTGTAAATTTCGAGATAGGCTGCTGACGAATTGCTCACGAATATAATTTTTGCTTTACAAATGTCCATCGAATTGTTTTTTTTTAATTCGGCATTTTTCGCTTTTAATGCCACATACGGCAGAGAAACGCAGAGTTTGATTATCCTCTAGAATTCAGCTATTTCTGTGTAGCCAATCAGATAGACGCATTCGCTGATAAGAAATCCTAAGATCCAACCGCGAAGCAGGAGTTGTAAGCATACGTAATAGGTAAACAATAATAGTAGGGAACTATAATACTATACATATAATAAATACCCAGAAATGGCTCTTTTAAGATACACAAATAAATTTACATGTAATATAGGCCACCCCGCCGTCCTAAGAAGCTCTTGGTGACTGTAAAGACCCATTCACAGATTTGCAACCGAGTTGGATGGAGAGAGACAAAACCGGTTTTTAAGCCTCTTATGACGCCTTGGGGCCAGCTCCCGCAGCAGTGCGGTCACTAAGACGTCGCAAAGAAGCCAAGGCCGGTCTTCTCTCTTGAGTCGTTCTCGGTTTACAGAGGGTAGTGTGGCGAGCCTTAACCAATGATTCACCTATATCAGCTTATCATTCCCCTAATAATTATTGGGGCCCCACGGTATCTCCGTCTTATTCGTAGAAAAAAAAAATGTTTAAAAATATTTTTATATTTTTTATTTATAAAAAAATATAATTGTAATGTGTGATGGTAAAGTTCCGCTCCGAGAACAAATATCGCCAAACAAGCTAGAGACAAGGGACGACGAACAAACCTTTCACCAATTGACAGAAATATCCGTGTTTCTTTCCCCTTGTCCCGAGGAATAAAATACAATTTACTCCCCTAAAAAAATGAAAAAAATAAAAAGCACCTTTTTTTCTTGTTTTTCTTTTTAGAAACATGTAACGAGTTTTCGTTTCCAGTTACACTGAGGCGGAACAGAACGGCAGTGTTCCTCCTCCCGTTCTTCCCCAAAGGAACGCGTTCCTACGCAACACCTGATTGCCAAATGGTTTTTGGTAGGCGCTCTTATCCGACTAATGTCGCCATCTGATTGGCTGGGCAGTGATAACAGAGTGCTAGAACTTGTCACGCCCCGGATTTCCTAAGTTGTCAGTGACAGAGATGCGAACTTTGTTAGGCTTTGGCTAGTTCTTGTATAAAAATAAATGTTCTAGGTCACTCGCTTACATACCGGCCTTAAGAAATACAAAAAATATCATCATCGATAAAATTAAAAACAAAATGCCAAACGGTGCGCGACATATGCTTTCCTTTTGATCAAATATGAAAAACGGTGGACTCACGTCAACTGGCGTCTCTCCATAGCATGTTACCAGGGTGTCTCCCAAACACTGCAGCAGACAGTTTTTATTGCAACATGTCCAAAAAGTATCGAGAGAGCAGCTAATTTTTGGAGCAGTCGTTCGTGCTAATATCGTGTAAAGAAGCACTAAGATGCTGCCAATACTGAACAAAAAACAAAACAAATAGCAAGCACTTCAGACAGAAACTTTAATTTGAAGAACGCACGACGACGAAACGTTGTCGGCTTCTAAATTGTTTTTCGGGAATTTCATTTTGACTATGGACAATCAAGCTTTATGAGATCGGCGCCAGGATACCAATTTTAAAGTCTTTCAAACGTTTTTCTACTTACTTCGCCAGCGTTGAGGGCACTTGGTAAGTCCAAAATGATGTCGTCATTGCAAACGAGCCCAGTAACCTCGAAGTCTTCACACTTTACCATACTCTGGATAGTGGTGCTAAGGAACCCGAGACCAAGTTCCTCCAGGGCGTCCTTCAAGGCCCCCTCAACATCGCTGCAGAGTGCTCTGATCAGATCCGCGGAGTCACCTAGAATGTGATCGACATTAAACCACGATTAAACACCGAAGACGACGTCGCAACGCGCTATAAATAACCGTATTTGCCGCGGCTCGTTTCTTTCAACTTGTGTGACAATGCACGTTTAATTCAAGCCTGCGACCCAATTTCTTTTAAACGTTAATTCGCCGGCCGTTGGCTGCGGTTGTAATGACCAGAATAACGTGTAGTGCTACTTCTAATCGTTGCTCTGATAGACCATTGTAGAGGTGACACCATGCACACGCGCCTTTGCTTGGTTGACATCATCATCATTTATTATTCCTCGAAGGCCCAGGGGCATTATACAGGAAGTGAACACTTAAAACACAAAACAAAAAAACACTTAAAAAAACACAACTATTTACCAACAAAATCACGCTGTAGTCTAGTTATGGGTTAGAAGAAGTAAGCAAAATGGCTGCAGAAATTTTCTTAGTGTTAGATAAGGAAAAATTACGTCAGGCAGTGAGTTCCAGTCGTCAATGGCCATTGGTAAAGTAGACATTTGGGAGTGACAGTCGACGATGAAATCGGACGGAGTTTACAAGAATAGTCGAGACGAGGAAAATGCGGTAAGGAGGTGATAGCAGACTGTGTCTGAGGTGACTGTTGTAATAAAATATCCGATGAAGAAGAAAGACGAGACACCCTGCATGGCGGTGAGAAAGAGTGTCAAGGTTAGCTGATTGGCGAAATCCTGGTATGCTTGCATAAGGGAATAGTCGGAATAAATAAAACGGAGGGCTCTGCTTTACACGGATTCCAGGTTCTTAGTGAGGTATGCCTGTCACGGTGACCATATGGAAGAAGCAAATTCTAGTTTCGTCCAGACCAAGGTAGTATAAGCTGGTTGTTTTACTGGGGATGTAGCTTGTCTGAGGTTACGACGAAGAAATCCGAGAGTGCGGTTAGCATCGGCGATGACAGATGTTATGTGAGTGGTCCATGACAGGTCAGATGTCAGATGAATTCCGAGATACCTATAGCCGATGAACAAGCAGTTACTGGGATGCTAGAAAGGTGGTAGGAGGAGGATAGAACATGTGAACTGCGGAAAAAGATAGCGATTACATTTATTATAGTTTAAAGCCATTTGCCATTTATAACACCACTGAATTAGAAGTTGGAGATCGTTCTACAAGATTAGTTGATCGTGGCGTGAATGAATCGGTCTATAGATGACACTGTCATCGGCGAGCAAGCGTACTTCAGAAGTGATGCCATGGTGGAGATCATTAATGTAGATTAAAAAAGAAGGGGGCCAAGAACGGTTCCCTGAGGGACGCCAGACGTTACTGTGCTTGTGGTAGATTTTACATTGTTAATAGAAATGTACTGAGTGTGATTAGTGAGGAATTCAAAAATCCAACTGACTACAGAGGGGTGAAGACTGATACCTCTTAGTTTCATTAAAAGACGTTGACGAGGGACCTTGTCAAATGCTTTAGAGAAGTCAATGAAGATGGCGTTAGTTTGAACATTGGAATCGAAATTTGAGTAAACGTCAGTTAAAATGCTATTAGCTGAGTTTCGCATGAGTCGGACTTGCGAAATCCGTGCTGGTGCTTGAAGAGAAGGTTATGAGCCTAGAAAGTTTATTATGTCAGAATAGAGAATACGCTCCAAGAGTTTGCATGAAACGCTGGTGAGCGAGATGGGACGATAGTTGCTGATTAGTTAGCAATCGCCTGTTTCATGAACGGGTATGACGTTAGCAACTTTCCAATCGAATGAAACTTCAGAGAGCTTAAGAGATAGAGAGAATATGTTGCAGAGGAAAATGGAAGAACTGTGTTTAGTGTTTATTAATACCTTAGAGTTAATTTGGTCATCTCCGGAGCTGGAGGACACCTTAAGTTGATCTATAGCCTTAAGTACTCCAGTGCGGTCAATTAAGATAGGATCCATAAGAGGGGGAATGGATTGGCACGAGTCGGGAATATTTAGTAAGTCCTCGTTAGTAAAGATGGAACAGAAGAAATTGTTAATAGCAAGAGTGCCGTGTTTATCAGAAAGCGGAAGTCCGTCGTCATCTACAAATTGCAAAGGAAGTTATAGTGCCGGATTGATTATTTTCCAAAACTTCTTTGGTTTGGTGGTTAGTATATGGGGGAGGTCGATACTATAAAATTTAGTCTTTGCATGATTAATTGCGGATTTATAAGCCCTAGCGCATTCGTGGTAGGCGTCTCAGCCATCTTCCGCCCACTCGTTTTATTTTATTTTTTTGTTTTTGTTTTTACGTTTTTGAAATGCGTGCAATCGGTGTCACTCGGCTCGAGCGCGTAGCCTTGACCAGTGCTTAGACGGAATTATAGAGCACAAGTCACGCACTTGGTGCGCGAGCGCGTCCTTCATTCTTTGGACATGCACTCTGAACATGTAATATACACTACTAGCCCTGCGTCAGCGCTCTACATAGGCTCGAATACATTCACACGCGATCGCGTTGGAAGCGAGGCTCAAGTACGACAGCCGCCAGTGTTGCTTGATGGCGTTTGAAAATTGTCGATTCCTTCCACCTTTCTGCACCAGCCGGATGCCTCGTGGTATGTGTGCCTTCTCTGAACGTTTATATTAATGTTTTTCCCTCCTACAAATGTTTTAGCATGTGTCAATCCAAACAATGTTATTGCCTGTGCCCGTCTCCCACTACACCCCTGTATTCGGGTAGTAGTGCTATCAACTGAATAAATAAAAAATATCTACAATGCTCGAAACATTTAGAAGAACGCGATTTGTTTGTCAGTTACTAAAAGTAAATAATAAATGGGTAAGACACTGCAACTCTGGTTTACGTTATGGTTTTCACAAGCTTTTTCCTTGCCAACCAAATTTTTCCAGAATAAGTCCCCCGAGTTCAGCCGTAGGTGCAGTTGCGCGTTCGAGTCCAGTGTGCCGGCTCCCAAAAACACGCACTATCCGATAGTAGAAAGAAAGAAAATATATGTAGCCTTTTTAATTGGAGTCACATTTTATGAATACTTTGGTCAAAATCTCACTGAAACATCAAAGTTCGAAGACATTCCTATCTAGCAAGAGCTACTGTCATTCATTAAATATTGCCATACCTGTTACGAGTGTGGGAAGAAAAGAACACACGTCCGAACCAGCTGACGGTCTGCATCACACTACCTCTTTTTCTTTTATTAGCATTGCTCTCTGCCACTATGCTTTCTGGTGCGTTGGTGGCGCTAACTGACTCTTAACAATCCTCCCCCTTTAAAGTGTTCGCTCGTTGCTCACGGGGAGAAACGCTGAACGGGCCGTCTGTCTCTTGCACTCCGTCTTGGAGCAACGGGACTCGGTTCAACCATGACGGGTGTGTCGACCATGCTTGGATTCCCTGGAGGGCAGGTTTCCTTTGTCGATGTAGACTGCTCCTCGGGTCGAGCCTGGCTCTGTGAAGTCGGCTCCGTCGGTTGTGAAGTCGGCTCCGTCGGTTGAAGCACAGAAGACTGTTCCTGAGGATGGGTCTCTGGCTGCGGTGGCTGTTGCATGGTGTTTGGTCGAAGATGGTCACCATGCCGATGCCAAGATGTTCCGTCTGGAAGTTTGAGCCGAACAGAAGAGGCACTCGCTGGTCCAACAACGGAAGCGGCTACCCAAGGTGGTCCGGGTCTAAAATTTCTTGCGTATACTGTTGTCCCGGACTCCATCAGTGATACCCGACGGCAACCTTGGTCAGCATGTATTTTCTGCTTGAGTTGCTTAAACTGAACGGTAGTTTTCAGGCTTGGATGCATTAAGTCCAAAGGTGTCTTTATCTTCCTGCCCATAAGCAACTCGCAGGGCGCGCGGCCTGTCAAGTCGTGCGGCGTCGTTCTGTAATGAAAAAGTACTCTGGCCACCTGGGTCTTGAAGTCGCCTGGTGCGCTTTTCTTTAGCTTGTCTTTGATTGTTTGTACCACTCGCTCTGCTGCTCCATTGGAGGCGGGGTGGTACGGTGGGACCAGCATTCGACGGATTCCGTTCCGACTTAAAAAATCTGCGTATTGGCTGCTGACAAACGCTGGTCCATTGTCGGAGACGATGATGTCAGGCAGTCCATGTTGGGCGAAAACTGTCCTAAAAACAGAAATGGTAGCATCTGTCGAAGGTGAAGGAACAGGATGAACCTCCACCCACTTGGAGAAAGCATCTACCATGACGAGAAAGTAATGGCCCATGAAGGGGCCTCCAAAATCTACATGAAGCCTAGACCAGGGCTTGTCGGGAAACGGCCAAGGAGTAATTGGGATGCCACGAGGTGACTTGTGATATGTCTGACAAGTAGCACAGTTCTTTACTTGGTCTGTGATGGCGCTGTCAATTCCAGGCCACCAGACATGGCATCTGGCAATCATTTTGGTTTTTTCCACTCCAGGATGTCCAGCATGCAGTAATTGAAGGACTTGTGCCTGCATGAGCTTGGGCACAACCACACGCGATCCCCACAAGAGACAGCCCTCGTGCAGGCTGAGTTCATTGTACCTTGCAGCAAATGGAATGTAGTCTCCTCCCACTGGTAGCGGCGTTCCGGTGAGGACAGCGTGGACAACCTGAGAGATCACGGGGTCTCTCCTTGTCATTCGAGAAATAGCTGCAGCTGATAGAGCATCAGGGTAGGCCCTGTCAAGCATAAACACGTCGGCTGGCGTCGAATCAGGCACGTCGTTCGTTGGAAGAGGCAGCCTGCTCAGGCCGTCGGCATGGCCTACCATCCTTCCAGGCTTGTAGATTAGCTTGAACTGGTAGCTCGAAAGGGTCAGCGCCCACCTTGTAACTCGTGGAGACGCTTGACATGGCACGCCTCTGTCGGAGTTCAACAGTCCGAGCAACGGCTTGTGGTCGGTCACTGCTGTGAACGGTCTTCCCCAAAGGTATTGGTGGAACTTGCTTACACCGAAAACCAAAGCCAGAGCTTCTCTGTCCACTTGGCTGTAGTTCTGTTCAGCAGGAAGTAGCCGTCTTGAAGCGAACGCTACTGGTCGCTCCACTCCATCACTTCCGAAGTGTGCCAGCACAGCACCAACGCCATAGGGCGAAGCATCGCAGGTGAGTAGGAGATCCTTCTTTGAATCGTAATGCACAAGAACGGGTGCAGTTGTCATGAGTTTCTTGCTTTCAACGAAAGCTTGCTCTTCTTCCTTTCCCCACGACCATTTCTTGCCTGCCATCAGTAGAAGATGCAATGGCCGTAACGTAGACGAAATGTTTGGCAAGAAACGTCGGTAAAAGTTGAGCAGTCCAAGGTAGCTTTGAAGCTCTTTCACGTTGCAAGGAGCAGGAGCGTTGACGATCGCGTCCACTTTGTTTGGGCTTGGAGTGAGTCCCTGCTTGCTAATGACATGGCCAAGGTACTCTACTTCAGGCTTGAAAAATTGGCATTTCTCCAACTTCACCTTAAGGCCAACATCTTGAAGCCTCTGAAGAACGGACTTAAGGTTCTTCACGTGGTCTTGATCGTCAACTCCCGTGACAATGATGTCGTCGAAGTATACCGCTACTCTTGGTAGGCCTCGGAAAAGATTTTCCATTTCTCGTTGGAATATTGCTGGAGCAGAAGAAACTCCAAACGGAAGTCTTGTATACTGGAAGAGACCCATGTGGGTGTTGATGGTCACGAACTTGCGACACTCTTCAGCCAGGGGCACTTGCTGGTACGCATCTCGCAAATCCAGCTTTGTGAACTTGGTTCCCCCTGACAAAACAGCCCACAGTTCTTCGACGCGTGGAACTGGATAGGTCTCTAGAAGAGACACAGGATTGACTGTTACTTTGAAGTCCCCACATATCCGCACTCGGCCATCCTTCTTTTGAACAGGAACGATGGGAGCTGCCCAGTCAGATGTCTTCACTGGCTCAATGACACCCTCACGTTGTAGTCTCTGGAGCTCTTGGGTGACTCTATCACGTAATGTAAATGGCAGTGGACGGGGCTTGCAGAATTTGGGCGGAGCCTCTGGAGTCACCAGGATTTTCGCAGAAATCCCCTTGAAGGTGCCCAAACCTTCTTCGAAAACTGTAGAGTACTGACCTATGAGGTCCGCAACATTAGAAAGGTTGTTCACTGGCTCAAGTCCTTTGAGGCTCAGGCCCAAAGCTTGAAACCAGTTGCGACCAAGCAACGTAGGTGAAGTACCAGAGGTGATGAACAGCGGAAGAACCTCACTGTGGCCTCTGTAACTGACGTTGGTGGCGCTAACTGACTCTTAACAATACCCATCCGTAAATTTAATTTTACTAAAATAAATTATATTAGATTAGGTTAAAAATGAGCAGGCGTTATGTTACCGTCATCGGATGCATTGAAATTGGAGCACCGAATGAAGTATTCGTATTATCTCAAATGTTCGTACGAAGTATTCTTGCTATCTCAACATTTCGTAGTGATACTAAGGTAATGATGTTAATGCCATGTGCATTACGTTCATATTTATCTGCAAATTTAGTCACAACACTTGGCATTTCGCACGTGCAACAAAAAGGACTAACGGTTCAATGCGTTCTAGGAGTAATATCTAATAAAACATTGTTAATGTGAGCAATTATATTTTTAAGGTCGCCTAAATAAATAATTGTCCTGATATGTTAAAATATTTTATGAACTGCTTCTATAGTTATAACCTAAAACACCTCCATGTGCGTTTCTTTTTTCTTTTTTTTTTTTTTGTGTGAAGCAGAAGTTTGAAAATGCAATGCAGATAATGTTTTTGAGCCCAATTTACGCTTTACGGTAATTCAAATTTCTGCTAATGGTGTAGTTTTTGGCTACACCGTGCTTTGCAGCAGTCCTGCAAACATTCAGCGGTATTATATCTATTAAGAGATGAAGTATAAGTAGGGCTCCGTGTTTTCGGAGCTTATTTTTCATGAAATTCGGAGGGAGTTTTTCGGAGTTTATTTTTTTAGCAAAAGTTCAGTGTTTATCGGAGTTAATTTTTCGTAAATCCCCAATTGTCCGAAACTCGGAGATTAATTTCGCAATTTTTTGCATTAAAAATAGTAAAGATTAACGGGATGCAAACGTATGCCAGATAAAAAATAAAACGCTTTTGTATCACTTAAGATTTCTTCAGTTGAATTTGGCGTTGGTGTCATTGTCAATACTAAATTGTCCCACGACAAAAGCCGCACACAAGTGTAGCTTCGATAAACGTCGATACCTTAAAATCAATAAACTGCCGCAGGTAGCGGCAAGGAAGCTCGTAGTCATCCAACAATTTATCCCGCGGCCGCGCCAGGTGGAGTGGTTTAGATGTAATAGAGTAGTTTCAACTGTCCTTCTTCCCTATTTCATACAATATCTATGGTCCATAGCTTTCACTGTTACCCCCCAGAAACATACCCTTTCCTTTCTCTAAATCCCAAATCCCATGGCCCAAACTGGAAACAAAAGAGTGGCTTTTGTCGTGACACGAATGGTGCAATGACCTGTTTCTCTGAACCAACCTTGACGAGACAAGCCGTAAGACCCCCGTTTGACAGCGGTCCGAGGCTTGAAAAGTAATTTCGGTGTCATTTTCCCACGACCATTGATCCTGCGCTGCCCAAATTGAAAAAAAAAATACTTTTTGTGTGTGTGGGGTTGGCACATAACAATTCGGCGTTTATCGCATAAATCCGAATTGACACAAAACTTTTACCGGCGGGTGTTCTTCAGAGTTTTTCGGATTTATCCGAAAACACGGAGCCCTAAGTATAAGCAACAAAATTATGTCTCTATATTTTCTACATATAAATCTGAATAAGTGATCGATTACCTCTACTAATGTCATGACTCCCTTCACAATTCCTTCCTGAAAATATAAAAAAATAACAATGTATTCAACTGTACATTGTAAACACACACTAGGCAAAGGTATAAAGTAACATGTCAAGACGTTGAATTACCTTTAAACGTCAGCAATTATTCCATTAAATTGTAATATTCTAAAGCTCTTTATACACTGCCGTACTTTCTTGCAATCTTATATGCTTGATGTTGAAGACCAATGTCGAGAAGGCTTAAACATAAGTCAATTCACACTCGTCTCTGAATATCGAGCAGATACTTCCCATGTCATAAAATTTTCGTTTCGTTATTTTCAGTAATGCAAAGAAAAAATATTCGTTGTTGCTTTTTTCGTCGCTTTTTACTTGAAGCAAAGGTTACACAGAATTTTGAAAACATTGACTGGTGCAACCCTTGTAATTGTGCTTTCTGGTTGCATATTTTAGTGGTGCTATTTATTTGTTATAATATTGTTCGTGGTCACTAAGCTGGACATTATTTTGTGTATAGTCTTGCCGTACCGCACTGCATCTTTGTTCATAGTCACTATAGGATTACAGCCCATTTGTAAATAGCCTTATTTATTTGTATATTGTTTTCTTGTTTAGTTTAATGCAGAAGATCAGCTAGTACCGGCCTCCGGTCTTCCTGCCACACCTCAACCCTCCTAATAATAATAATAATAATTTCATAAATACTTTTATTGCATGTAGCATAAAGCAAGGTCGCGTAACGGGCGCATCAAAGCCAGCATTAGGCTTGTGCGATGCTACCCAACAGTTTAACGTAGCAACTTAGCAACTTGGAACCCGCATGCGAACTGAAGCTCAACTATATATACACAGATGTTCGTAGGATGTCTCGGGTATCTTACGCTACTGTTAGACACACAAACACACACACATAGCACCGATATACGAATCCGTATGCAAATGCATCGTCAAACTTAAAAAAGCCACAGTAAAAGAAAAAAAAAGAACAAGCAATGAAAGCCTTGTTGACAAAGCAAAATTATGCATTAAGCATAAGAGGAAAATGCGACTATTCTAAACTCAAATACACAACATCGAGTCGAAATGTGAAGTGTTGCAACCCCAAGGCTGCATAGGTGTAACCTACACTAAGAAAAATAAAGATATATATATATATAAACAAACAATGCAAAACAAATGTTAAAAAATATGCAGGCCATACAACAATGCCCAGATCGAAGATCTTGTCAGAAAGTGATACTTCTGAGAGCCTTTTTAACTGCTCGCAGCGAAGTAAGAGACAGAAACTCAGGCGGCAGTATGAGAAAAAATTTGCGGAACATAATATGCGCGCGTACTATCGCCATAGCGAGTATGAACGTGGGGAATTTCAAAAGGCTGCACATGACGCAGGACAGGAGAGGGTGAACTAACTATTTTAAATTCGTTGCTCCAAAAATGCCGCGGTGCAACAGTATGAACGTATAGCGTTTGACACAGTTAGGAAGTTCAAGAAGTCGAAAAGCGGTGGTGGGTTCAGACCCTTGTAGCTTGTAGAAACACTCTTAAGAATTGCTTTCAGGAGGGAATCTATTCTCATTTTCCAGAAAGCTGAACAATTCCCCAAAACAGTGATGCCGTAACGGAAGGCGCTATATGCAAGGGCATGTGCTATTGATTTTCGAATGGAAAGTGGCATAAAGCATTTAGACCTATACAATAGACAGCTGGCGCTTCTTAGTTTTTTGCATATATAGGTATATGAACATGCCATTTCAAGCTACTACCAAAAAATATTCCAAGGTACTTAACATTATCAGCATATTCTAAAGGGACGCAGTTGCACTGAGTGCAAGCTGATGAGTGCAAAACAAATGGAAAATCAAGCCTGACTGTTTTGAGTGGGTTTTGGAAGCATACTGTGAAAGACAGGGTATTTCCATCTTCTTGGAAGCTTTCACTCGTTGTGCCAATTTTAAAAGTGGGTCTGTCGGTAACTATCGTCCGATCTCATTGCTATGCTCTTTTGCTAAGGTATTCGAAAAAGCCATGCACTGTCGTCTTATGCAGTTTTTTCTCGGCGCATAAGCATACAACATGGCTTTATGCCCAATCGCTCTGTAGAAACGAATTTGGCCGCATTCACCGATTTTGTGGGTTCCAAGCTAGGGTCGAAACAACAAGTTGATGCCATCTACTTTGATTTTAAAAAGCGTTTGACCTAGTAAACCATTCCTTGCTGGTAGAAAACTTGCAGCCTATGGTCTCTCTATTCCACTTTGCGACTGGTTTAAAAGTTATCTATCTGATCGATGGAACTTGGTTACTTACGGTGGTGTAAAGTCAACTGCGTACTGTTCAACAACGGGCGTCCCGCAGGGATCAAATTTATCACCTTTGCTTTCCAACATATTCGTGAACGACATCAGCGCGTGCATTAATCATTCAGACATTTTACAATTCGCCAACGATGTTAAGCTTTTCTAAGCTATTACTGATATTTCTGATTGCGACAAGCTGCAACAAGATATTGCGACACTGGCAGGCTGGTGCAAACAAAACAGTCTAGTACTCAACCCGATTAAAACAATACTGATATCTTTTTCAAGAAAGCATTCTCGTATCACTTTTGATTATACCTTGGAAAATGCTTGCTTGAGCGCGTTTTAGTGGTGCGATATTTGGGCGTATTCTTAGATAGTGAACTGAAGTTTTCTGAACATGTGGCATTTTAACCAATGCATGTTACCGCACCTTAGGAACAATCACGAGAATGACTCGCAACTTTAAAACTTACTCTTGCTTTTTATGCGCTTTATCAGTCGCTCGTTCGATCTAAGTTAGACTTCGCTAACATTATATGGAATTGTTTAAACAAGACAAACGCAACGGAACTGGAAAATGTACAGAAAAGGTTTGTTCGAGCTCTTTATGATCGTTATTTTAACAGGCGGATTTACTTCAGCCATGAGTGCTTGTTAAATATTTTACACTTTCACTACCCGTCCACAAGGAGGCAGACACGGGTTTTGTGTTTCTACAAAAATGTCTTCATGGTATTTTTGATTGTCCCGAACTAACCTCTTCTGTTGCTGTAAAACACGCCGAAGGCAGATATTTTTGAGCGTGAAAATTTTAGCATGCGAGCACTGACTAGGCTCTTTTAATGGAATGTTTCCTTTGTTGGTACTTTTGTAACAATATAGCTAGGAGACAACCTTTCTACACATCAGTTTTTGCAATGTCGGAGATCACTTTTTTTGTTATTACATATTCAAACTTTAATTAGGCATGTTTTTGCATCAGTGCTGTTATCAAACATAAACTTTATGATTATAATGCAATTAAATGCAAGGGGGCAAGCGAGCTGGACAAGAATGATGAAAATAATCCCTGGAGAAGGGGAACAAGAAGGACAAAGGACAAACACAAATCTCCAAACACAGCTAGGTGACTGGTGAGCGACCGAAAAAATCCGCCTGGTCCGGGTATCGAACCCGGGACCTCTCCATTACAGGTGGAGCGCTCTACCAACTGAGCTAACCAGGGGTTAGACGTCAGTAGAGCAAACGGGTTTTATCAGCTGCCACCAGTCTAACACCAACGAGGGTGAAGCTTGCAATTTACAGTTATAATTATAATGCAATTAAATGCAAGGGGCAAGCGAGCTGGACAAGAATGATGAAAATAATCCCTGGAGAAGGGGAACAAGAAGGACAAAGGACAAACACAAATCTCCAAACACAGCTAGGTGACTGGTGAGCGACCGAAAAAATCCGCCTGGTCCGGGTATCGAACCCGGACCTCTCCTACAGGTGGAGCGCTCTACCAACTGAGCTAACCTTTACGGTCGCTCATCAGTCACCTAGCTGTGTGGAGATTTGTGATTGTCCTTTGTCCTCTTGTTCCCCTTCTCCAGAGTTATTTTCATCATTCTTGTCCAGCTCGCTGCTTTGCATTTAATTGCATTATAATTATAACTGTAAATTGCAAGCTTCACCCTCGTTGGTGTTAGACTGGTGGCAGCTGATAAAACCCGTTTGCTCTACTGACGTCTAACCCTGGTTAGCTCAGTTGGTAGAGCGCTCCACCTGTAATGGAGAGGTCCGGGTTCGATACCCGGACCAGGCGGATTTTTTCGGTCGCTCACCAGTCACCTAGCTGTGTTTGGAGATTTGTGTTTGTCCTTTGTCCTTCTTGTTCCCCTTCTCCAGGGATTATTTTCATCATTCTTGTCCAGCTCGCTTGCCCCCTTGCATTTAATTGCATTATAATTATAACTGTAAATTGCAAGCTTCACCCTCGTTGGTGTTAGACTGGTGGCAGCTGATAAAACCCGTTTGCTCTACTGACGTCTAACCCCTGGTTAGCTCAGTTGGTAGAGCGCTCCACCTGTAATGGAGAGGTCCCGGGTTCGATACCCGGACCAGGCGGATTTTTTCGGTCGCTCACCAGTCACCTAGCTGTGTTTGGAGATTTGTGTTTGTCCTTTGTCCTTCTTGTTCCCCTTCTCCAGGGATTATTTTCATCATATAAACTTTGTTTTTCTAGGCATGTTTTTGTATTATGTATTTTTATGTTTTGTGTTCTTGCATGTACGCACTTTGGTGCACCCTCTTGTAGGCTCTCGGGCTGTTGAGGGGCACTGCAAAAGTAATAAATAAATAAATAAATAAATACCAGTTTAGTTTTTTTTGCGTTTACCGAGATAAGGTTTCTCTCAAACCAGTTCATTAGCGCAGTTGCATGACATTGCAATTGGCGGATAGAGTCTAAGTAATGAATCTGTTGCGAACATGATTAGTGTGTCGTCTGCATACTGGTATGTTTTACATCCTGGTACAGATTTGTTGATGTCGTTGACAAACATATTGAATAAAAGGGGTGATAGAATTGAACCCTGCGGCACCACCTGCCTTTAGTGTAGTTCGAGAGCTTTGGATACCACCGGCAGACACCACCTGAGAGCGATTACCAAGATAATTTTCAGAAGGAAAAAAGAGCCCCGAAAACCTATACTGTACAGTTTTTTTCTTTTTCAAAAGTAACGTGTGACTGACAGTGTCCAAATGCTTTGAACAGGTCTAAGAACAGAGTTGAAGTGACAAGGTTATGATCGAAAGCAGAGTAAAGTTTGTCAGCGAAATCTTCAAGCAGTAGTTGTGTGCCCTTCCCCTGCACAAACCCAAATTGTGTAGGTGACAGTACGTTAAATTTGTCGATAAAAGATGTCATTATACAATATATATGGTTTTCAAGTATCTGCGCGATGATTGGCAGTATAGAAATACGTCGATAATTTTCGATAATATTTTTGGCGCCACCTTTGTATAAAGGACGCAGTATTGGACGTTTTGAGGTCGTCAGGGATGAATTTAGCTTCAATAAGGCTGTTCAACATAAAAAGAAGGAGCGTTTTCAGACTGCCATAGTTTCTTCGCAGGTCAGAGAGACGAATCCCATCAATCCCGGGTGGCTTGCTTGGCTTAAAACTGGATATTATGGAGAAACAGATCACTTTCTCGTAGTGGCGAAAGGAAGTCGGAGGAGGTGACGACATTATTAATATGAGTTGACGATCCTCTCGCCTGACCAGAAAAAGTTGCAAAGAAGGCATTGAAATTCTCCACAACAGTGCGTAAGTTACTGCCAAAAATTCTGCTTTAGTGTATCGTCAATAGAATGATGAACGTTAGTGACCACGAAACTTGTTAACTAGGGACCAAGTTTTTCGTGCGTCCGAACGATATTCTGTGAATTTCTTTGATAATAGTTGCGCTTTGCCGATCGAATCATTGCGTTTAGTTTATTTCGGCACAATTTGAAATCTGACTTCAATTGCACAATGATGGGCGAGAGACGGCACAGTGACCATAACGTATTCTTATCTTTTATAGCTGCCAGAATAGTAGCGTTTAACCATAAGAGATCCGGGTTACGGTTCTTTATGTGGATCACTTTCTTCCAGATGCTCTATAGGAACTGACTAAACACAAGAATGAACTTTTTGGCATATGTCACTGTAGCTGACGGACTCCAAAATTTTGTTCCAGTCAAAAGTTGGAACCAACTGGTCAAATAAACTGTTGTCTGTACGTGTTACTTGAATATGATTCGAAGATTTTGCGGTGATAACGGACCATTGGAACCAATGGCATGCCACAAAAGTAGTGGTCAGCAAGCTTTTCCGTAACAATTGCCGATGTTAATGATGGACGCAGATATTCTAATGTTAATGTGGTCGATGCAGGAGGAAACCAGCTTGTCTAAAAGAAGTTCTTCGCGCGTTGGATCATTAATGGTGCATTCAATCCCATATGTTGCCAGAATGTTTAGATAATTGCACACTGTAGGATTTCGCAGATCCTAAGATGTCAATATTAATATCTCCAACAATACACAACTGGTCATGCAAACTGAGATCGCTTACATGCGCTTCGAATTCTTCCAAAAAGGACCCTACGTTCGTGGAAGGCGGTCCATAAATAGCCAATACAAAAAAATCGGAGTAGTCGCACTTCCTAGGGAAAGGGGGACACACTCAGCGTGACTAAACGTCAAAGAAATTTGTGAAACGTACCATTTTTTGTTCACGAACACCGTGATACAACCTCCGTGACCTGAACAACGCGTGTAGAATGTTACTGCATATTCAGTCAAGGAAAATTATCTGTATCTACAGAAGAAATGCTTATTTCTGTTAAGATAAAAGCGTCTATTATTGAACTAATATCCCTTGAAATAATCTGAAATTCGTTCTAATGCCTGTGTATACTCCTAATTTTCACATGCAAAACAGAAAAAGAGTGATCATGAGTTGCTCCATAGAAATTGCAGAGAGGTGAAAAATTTGAATGCCGAGAGGAAGTTGGTCATGGAGTTAAGTAATCTTTCGATGTCTATCAGATGGTTAACTCGAATGGGCACACAACCTTCCGCTTTCTTTGCGTAGATCTTAGCTCGGGAAACCCATACGAATTTATAGCCACGCTCCTTGCTCCTCTGTCTTGCCTGCCAAAACAGCTCTTCAGCTCGCGTCAGGTTGTCATTAAAGCACAATCTGGGAAAACAACCATCCTGAGTGAGCAAGCGGAGAGCTCCACGTGCTTCCATCCATGACTCCTTCATGCTGACAGATGTAAAGCGGATCAGAATCGGCGGTGTCTTTTCACGTTTGACAGGCAGGCGGTGGATAGCAATGATGTGGGCTTTGTCGAAATGGGAAACTTGAAGGCGCTGAGCTAGATTTGTTGCAAAGGACATGAGATCTTCTCCACGCGAAACCGCCAGACCATGTGTGTTCTCGCTGTCATTGAGCGCTCCACGTATCTCCTGGAGTTCGCTCTGCTTGTTGCTGCATGGTTGACTTCAGCTGTAACACTTCATCTTGGAGAGCTCTGCCTTATTGTTCGTTGGTTTTTGCCAGCTTTAGAATGCGGTCGTAATCAGCTGAGAAAGAAGTCCATTGACTGTTGAATGCCGTTTACTGTACTGTGGAAATAATAATAATAATAGTAATAATAATTTTATTTTCACACAAATTGGAATTCAAGCATTAAATACGGGCATATCAAAGCCTGCAAAGGGCTTGTATGATGTCGCCCATAAAAAATTCAAAAGACCGTTATCATGTGATTCGACAATGTAAGACAGAAAGTCGAACTATAAAACAGAAAAAACAAAAGGCACGAAAGGAGAAGAAAAAAGCGCGAAAAGCGTTAAGCGAAAACAAAGTAAGAGGAGAGAAACATACAAAAGGCGAAACTAAGTTAAAATAACCTAACTAATAACAGTTCAAATTCGAAGCATGCAGACACAGCAAAGAGGTGCTAAATGAAATCAAAGTGTGTGCACATGAGGTTCCGTCTTCAGTTGTCTCAGGGATGCAGTGTCAATGAAAGTGTCAGGGTGGGCGTTGAACAAACGCGGAACGTAGTGATCCCGAGTGCATTTACCCTGGTCGAACAAATTGGCAATACAAGGCGAGGGACGCGGCGAAGTATTCGGAGGGACTGAAATGGCGTTTTAAACTCATTTTTCCAAAAGCTACGGAGCACTACCGTTTGTATAAAGGAGAACGCAAATGGGGCAATTGAAGACTTCGAAAAATATCATTGTAGGTGGAGAAATTAGAATACTGTGCAGTGCTTGTCAGGATTCCTTTCAACAAAGAATGAACTTTGGACCGCCAACGACACGAACAGTTGCCAGACACCGTAACACCGTATCGAAGGTTACTGTAAGCCAGCG